>PVKA01018950.1:27097-42997 GCA_004027165.1 Ctenomys sociabilis | reverse complement strand
TTTTTTTGTCTTTTTGAGACAGGGTCTCACTATGCAGTTCAGGCTGGCCTTAAGCTCACTTTGTAGCTCAGGCTGGTCTCAAACTCACAACAATCCTCCTGCCTCAGCCTCCCTAGTGCTGGGATTACAGGCATGCGCCACCACGCCCGGCTCTCCGGTTGATTTTTTAAATGAGTTTTGTGGATGTAGATTTAGCATAATGTGAAGGTGTGTAGTCTTCCCCTACATTTGTGAAGCTGCATTGCATCCAGATCATTTTCATTCTGCATCCTTGTCACAGTTTCTGCACAGTTCCCTCACTGTCTTTCTTGAACTCCTAGCCTATGAGCTGTCAGATGTGCTGAGTTCATGTCTCACAGTTCTGAGAGTGGGCTTGAGGGCAAAGGAGGTTAAGAGTATGAAAGAGGTTTTTGAGACAAGAGGAGCTATGAAAGAAGGCTGCTGCTGAGCCCCCGTGTCCAAGGATATTTTACATAGCAAAATCAGAAGCTGCGTGACTGTGAGTCAAACTACAATGTACTGATGAGATTACAAGTGTAGTTGCTTAGCTAATAATGATCTAATGGTTGTGAGGGTGGAGCAAGGGTTTACAGTAGTTGACATCATTAACTTGAGTTTATCAGTACCTTTTTGATATAAAATAAAAAGCCTTCATGGAAAGGGATGGGAGCATGGCCAGGGGTTCTGGTCACCTACCTGAGCATGAAATGGGCCAGCAGGGCTCACTGAGTCAGGTGCTCAGTGCTGTGCAGTCAGGTCTGTGTGTCTCATATCCTCCATGGCTCAAGGGCCTGACCCCTCTCTGACTACTGTTAATTTGTCTGACTTAGCTGTCTGTAGTCTTTCAGCCTTAAACCTGTCCTAGTTGTTTTCAGAAGCAGTCAGTGTTACCAGATGCCCTTTGAAGCACTGTTAACTTTATTACTTTGGCAATCCTGAATTCAAAGGATTTCCTAGACTACTAGTGTCAGAAGCCTCAATTTCTATTCTTTTAGTAACCCATTGTTGGTGAGAAGTGACAAGCGAGTAAATTTGGTTTTTAGAGGTCTGCGTTATGATCAATTAATCTTTTGTAAGTACAATAACTTTCAGTATTTTCCTAATTTGTTTCCACTAGGGCTCCGAGAAGTATGAGTTTTATACACAAGTCAGGAGCTAGGATAATGTTTACAGGTACTCATAAAAATATGCAATCCAGAAAAATTAGACTTCTAGCCATAGCTTAACTTTACAAAGCACCAAATATTTTCACATGCTGGTCTATAGATACAGATTTAAGTCTTTGAGGATAGAGCTGTTGATAGTGCTGTGTACTTTTATACCTGCTCTGTTGTTTATCTAGAAGAAATTGTATGGCATGGGTTTAATGGTGAGTGCTGAGGCAGGAGGACTGCTCACCTGAGGCCAGTGTGGGCTACATAGAGATGCCGTGAGTAAAAATAAAGAGGGCTGAGGAGGTAGTAAATGGTTGAGTACTATACTAGCATGTGCAAGGCCCTGGAAGAAGAAAGTCAGAAACAATGTAAACACAAGTGTGTGTGCGCACACACACACCCCCAGCATTATGTGGCAAATCACTAGGATAGCAGAACAGTTATCGACGATTATATTGAAATGAGAAGGCAGGAGTAGACCAGAGAACAGCCTCTGTGCACAGGACTTCCAATCTGGTGACTCTGGTAGGAAGAGGCATCTCCCATCAGGAAGTATGCTAGACCCCTGAGGTCTAGCAGCCAGTGTATATTCCTGTGTTATAAAGAGGGTCTCGAGGTAAGTGCAGTTGTGGAGTTGCCTGAGTCATCCACAGCTGTGCAGTTTCCCTTGTCACTGGTAATACCCTCACACGTTGAGATGTTCCTAGATGTCCACAGTTAGTGGCTATGTGTTTGTGATTTCCTGTGATGTGTACCTTTCTCCAGGCAAAGGGTGGAGGTTATGAAAGTGAAGATGCTTATCAGAATGCAGAGCTTGTTTTCCTAGATATCCATAATATTCATGTTATGAGAGAGTCATTACGAAAACTGAAGGAGATTGTGTACCCAAATATTGAGGAAACTCACTGGCTATCTAACTTGGAGTCTACACACTGGCTAGAGCATATTAAGGTGGGTATATTTGTTTTCTGTTTTACACAAATGTCTATATTGACTTTTATAATTGAAATTAGAATGGAGATACCTTCTAAAAATTGAAAATTTGGTACCTTTTGATAATTGGAACTATTGAATTTGATATTTGGATGAATGAGTTTCCTTTTGTGCATTTGGTTCTATTACACAATTTCTTTCTTCCCCTCCTGAGTTCTCATCTGTCACATTACCATTTTATATTCACTTCTTGCTTAAATCCTTCCCAGACTGAACCTATTGCTGTTTTCTCTCATCTCTTACTTCCCTTTTTCTATTTAATCACTTATTACCTTTCATCATTTGTTTTCATAGGTCAACACATACTGCTAACTAATGAAGAAAGACTTGCACTGGATAAATTATGTTTCTTTTCTTTTTGCAGAATCAGGGATTGAACTCAGGCTCTTATGCTTGCCAGGGAAGCGCTTATTCCAATGAGCCATCTCCTTGGCCCCCAAATCATGTTTCTTTCTTGTCACCCTAGAAGTTAGGGCAGCACTACCTGTGTAAATATTCACTGCATGCTTTCTAAACTTTCCTATCTGCTTAGAGAAATGAGGCACAGTGGTTGAATGGAGATGACAGCTTGAGTGTTAGCCACTAGAATACCAAGAGCATGTACTCAGCATGCTGACTGAATGTTCAAAGCACCAAGCTTAGTTAATATAGTTACATATTTTTGGAAATTCCCAAGATATAAACCACCATATATTAGGAAATAAGAGTACAATTTTTTTTATGTTCAAAAAGGAGCAGACTTGTACTCCCATTAAAATAACTGAAAAGCCAAACTGGAATAATTAGGTACAATTACAGACTATTTTATTGCTGTTTTTCTTCAAGCAGCTTTACAGCCTGAATATGGATCACTGTGGACACTACTCAGGGCATGTTCCTGTGGCCTGCTGTCGTGGTATGAGATGCAGATCCGTAGGTTGACCTAAAACAAAGTGCTGAGTGTGCTTCTCGAAATCCCTGGCCATTTCCTAGTGAGCAGGTTGTCTCTGAAGGCTGACTGTGGCAAACATAGGTCTCCTGGGGTCCAAGACACAGTCTGGTGGGGCTGCTTCCACCAACATGGCTTATCTGTCTGTCTTCTTCTCTAGAGCTCTGCTCAACTATCACTTTTTCAGAGAAGGCTTTCCACGTGTCAACTGCACACACAGTGACAGTTGTACCAGCAGTAGCTGACATCCGTCTGATAACGTGGCTTGTTTACTATGTGTGTCTGGCTGTGCTACTCTAAACACAGAGCTGGTACTTTTTTCTCTTCACTGCTTTGTTCCCAGCACCTATAGCAAGCGCCTGCCACATGGCACAAGTTCCATAAAGGTTGCAAAATGAGTGCAGTCTACTGTGGTAATTCCTGACCAGTCCTAACTTAAGTCAAGGATCCTTAAGTCTGTTTATTTGAACATTACATGAGTTCTTTAGTGATGGGCAGGGGATATAACTCAGTGGCATAAGCATCTGCTTGGCAAGCACAAGGTCCTAAGTTTGATCCTTGGTAACCCTCCCACAAAAAAAATTAAAATAGTGATAGGATCATTTCAGAATGGGGCACGGGCCCCTTTTCCTTAAATGCTCATGAATAACTGTTATGTAGTCATGTTTGGGATTGTGTGAGTGTGTGCTATTTCCAAAATGTGCCTAGAGTTACCAAGAAGACTCACAAAGTTTTCCAACCCTACCAAATACTTCCATTCTGATCTGTTAAGACAGTGCAGTTACTGTAGAGAAGGATGGGACTGCATTGTTTAGTTAAGGGTATTTTAGTTTTGTATTTGATTACATCTAAATCTGTTTAATTTTTAGTCAGACTTTTCAGAAAAGTTTATTTTACAAAGGATTTCTGAATATGTATCAAAGGCCAAATTTTTTTAGGTACCATGTAAATTCATGATATGATAATTTATGCATATTGTTAAAGGAAAACAGCTTATTCTGAGTTTATACTGTACTTGTGATGTGTTCTAGGATATAATTTTTTTGTTTTAAATGTATTTAGGACAGGCTCTACAGGGTCTGAATATGTAGATAGACTTGTAGTGATTCTCTTGTCTGTTTTCAGTCTCCCAAGCACTGGAATTACAGGCATGCACCACCACACCATATTAGTCACCATCTCAGCGCACCCCCTAACCCACTGAGCTATCCAGCTAGCCCTTGGACATAAACTCTTTAATTGCTATAGAATATTTCAAGAGATCCATTATTACTCCTTTCACATAATGACTTTAAATACTGCTTTAAATAAGCCTTAATGATAAGGCTTCTGCTGGTACAGCAATTATTTTTATCTAAACAGATGTTAGAATATTTTATGAGTCTTTATAAATCTTTATAATTTAAATTCCTGTAAGAAAAATCTTCCGTGTATTGTTGCCTTGTCTAGTACGTGAGGCACCTTTTGTTAGTTTACTGTGCTTTATGTGCAAAGTAATAGGAATCTAAGTTGGTGAGACTATCTAGTTTTAAATGAAAATTCATGTGTTTTCTACCACTTCTGTTTTTTCTTCCATGTTCAGTTTTATCAGTCATCCCGGATAAAACTTATCACTAAAAAATTTTTCTGTAGTCCTGGGGATTGAACCTGGGAAGGAATATTTAATATTTTAAAAACTTAATTTGGGAAAATCTATTTTCCATATTTTCCAGCTTATTCTTGCAGGGGCTCTCCGGATTGCTGACAAGGTGGAGTCAGGGAAGACTTCCGTGGTGGTGCACTGCAGTGACGGTTGGGATCGCACAGCACAGCTCACTGCCCTTGCCATGCTCATGCTGGATGGCTACTACCGAACCATCCGAGGGTTTGAAGTTCTTGTGGAGAAAGAGTGGCTCAGCTTTGGACATCGATTCCAACTAGTAAGTGAAGAGCCTTGACTCCTGGTACACTGATTGTTTATCTAGTAGGAGCGTGCTCCTAGAACTTTTGTGTTTCTTTTTTTGCAAAGTAGTACAGTATCATAACATGACTGTGCTTTGCAGCTGGCCTGGGCTAGAAGTCTGTCCGTGCATGTGTTATGACAAGACTCAAACCTGGGAGCTTGGGTCCCTGAACAATGGGCCAAGCTCATAGCTTCAGTGCTGGCAAGTGAGTCCTGCAGTCAGGTCTGAAGTGCTGTCACAGTATAGACAATTAACCCCCTTAGTCTTTTCTTGATCTCTGCCTGGAAATAGAGGTATTTTGCAGTGCAGTCTACACATATTTTATATGTGTAGCATATAAAATAAGCACATTATTTGTGCTTTCCTTCCAAAAATCCACTTAGGATTAGTGTGCAGGTTGTGTAGTTACAGAGCCCTTCTGGTGGTCCTGTAGATGTGTAAAGAAAAACAGCTTAAGTATTCAGCATAGCTATAGAAAGTCATAGTGCTAACATAGCAGGGTCTAAAATCTCAGGCTCAAAATAACAGAAATAATGGAAAAAAGAAGTGAAATGGAGGCCTGGGGAGATAGCTCAGTAATAAGCACTTGTATGGCAAGTGCAGGGTCCTGAGTTCAATCCCCAGTACTGCAAAAAAGAAAAATGGAGCAACACAGCTGCTCTGTTGTGCTCATGGTGTTAATACTTGTATGAGAAGTATGCATAGCTCTGTGGAAACCATGTTTTGCCCCAGTTCTGAATTGGAAGCAGAGTCCCGTGCACTCATAGTGACTTGGACCTATCTCTCCATCCACAAATCCTAATTACAGTGTAACAAAAAGGCAGACATGTGCCTGTCAAATGGTTTAGTCTAATGCCCCTTAGTAGCACCTTCCTCCATGACGCTCTCCAGTTTTGCTCAGGAAGATTACATGCTACAGACTTCCTAGTAGAAATTTCCTTTCTATTGTCTATGTTCCCTTTTGTGCTTATTTTTTTGAGACAGGGTCTTGCTATGAAGTTCAGGCTAGCGCCGATCTCATTGTGTAGCCCAGGCTGACCTTGAACCTTCAAGATCCTCGTGCCTCAGTCTCCGGAGTGCTGGAATTATGTTGTATGCACCTGTTCCCAGCTATGTTACCTTTTGGAGATATGGTAGAACAAATTGTTCCTTATCCCCTCAGATATTTGAGGGTAGCTGTCAGGCTGTGTTGTCTGGAATCTCAAGATTTTCAGGTTAAAATTCCTTTCTGTTCAGACTCCTGTGCATCCTGGGTATCCTCTGGACTTTGCTGTAGGTGTAGTACTCAGAAGTAATCACAGTGGGTTTTTTTGTATTTTTGGGAAGGGTTTACAGGGTGTTCATGGTCTCACTACTATATCAGACTCCTAGCAATTCTTCTGTTTACAAATCTCCCAACTGCTGGGATTACAGGTGTGTGCCACCATGCCCAGTCTCAGTTGCTGCCTCAGTGGGGCCGAAACTCAGCAGGCCCAGGGATTGAACTCCTGGTTCCTTAAAGGCACTTTAATCCGCTGAGCTATTTGGCTGGCCCGTTGTTTTGTTGTTTGATTCTCTATACAGTTCAGGCTGGCCTTGAATTTATAATGATTCTCCTGCCTCAGCCTCCCAGGTGCTGGGATTATAGGCATGCACCACGGCACCTGCTTTAATCACAGTTCTTTAACAAATGATCAGGATGGTGTTATGACTTGCCATTTTTACCACCTCATACTTTGAGACTGAAATAAATGTTCACGTGGTTTTCAGCTGTGCTTCTGCTGACAACTGCTTGGAACCAGAAAACTCATCGACAGCAACGTCCTGGGCTTTGCTCTGGCATGCCTGCGTGTGTGTGTGTTAAGACAGTAACAGAACAGAGCAAGGAGTCACCTGGACGAGTGCAGTCAGCAGCTACATTGATGGGAAGGAGCAGAGCTGAGGGAGGTGGAGACGTAGGCAGCTAGCTGTGTGCTCTGGCTGAGGACCGTGGGCTGAGCACCTTGAAAGGGTGATCTCTAGGTGGGGGTTCTCCTTTCCTCAGTTCAGATTGTCTGAGAGGCGGGACCTTAAAGGCTGCTCTAACATTTACTGTGTGCCCCACAGCGGAGTGTGCATGCAACTTTCACAAATAAAAGGAATGTTAGTCTCCTCTTTTGAACTTGAATTGTTGAATATACTGAAATTGGCATCTTTATGAGGTTCTTAGATGGCTTACTCTTTGCAGTTCTCTGTACAGTATACTCACAAAAAGGCCATTTAAAACAATTCTTCAAATAGTAATGTGCTTGAACTTAGAAATTCAGTTCTGCTTCTAGTTTTATAATAAAAGCAATATTTTGACAACATCCAATCAGGAGAATATGCTCACTTGGTTAATATAGTGGTAATAATTCCCAAAAATTTGGGTTTCACATCTTTTATCCTGTTGATAATAATTGATGACACAAAGTAACTTTATTATATATCAGTATTTGCTACATAAGAATAGTTCAATTCTTAAAAATTCCATTATATGTTAACATGTCTGCTTCAAACTCATTCTCTTGTGTTCTTTATATGTATATGGAAATTGTCTGGACACAGATATGTAAGTGGAAGAGCAGTTTTAATTAACTTTTCCAGGAAATCATGATTATTATTATTTGATTCCATGTTAGAACTTGAGAGATGGTTGTTTATTAGAGACTAGCTATAGGTGGCATGCAAGACCAAGATTTTTTGGTTTTGCACATTATATTCCATTGATGTTTTTATGTTATGTAATATTTTACACACACATTCTATAAATTATTGGCTATCTGGAACGTGCTGGCTGAATGAGTTACACAGACAGCCCAAACATTAATGCATTTCATAGGGCAGCATCATTAAAATTCACATTCATTAGTGTCATCATTGATTTTATCAGAAGTATGTCATTGTGGTAGGTAACAGTTTTCTAAAAATCTCATTTTCACTCAAAAGTTTACTTACTTGGAGGGGTTAAGATAGCGTCTCGCTGTATAATTCAGGCTGGTTTTGAACTGACCATGTATGTACCCCAGGCTGCCCAGACATGCAGCAGCCTTCCTGTTTCAGCCTCCTGAGTGCTAGGAATACAGTTGTGCACCACCACGCCTGGCTTCAGAGGCTTAAATTTTAGTTAGTAATACGATTTTATTTTTTAAAAAGTATCTGCTAGATACTCAATCTCACTAACCTTAGTTGATACACAAAATCTTAGAAAAACTGTAATGTTCCAAAACAGAGGTATTTTTTGCTGTTGTGTGTCAGTGTGCACCAGACACACACTGTGTTTTCTTTGGGTATTAATGTCAGATATGTCAGGATATCTTTGCTTGGCTCCTGCTAAGGCAGCACCAGTTCTTTCCTGCATTGCTGTTTTACTAAGTGCCATGACACTGGAAAGGTCAAGTAAAGGTTTTGTAGCAGTACTTTTAAAGAGCTTGGATCTGAACGCCCTACAATCAAACTGGGCTTTGGGATGAGCAGGGCCCTGCCTCACTCATCAGTGACAGAGGTCCTTGGGAAAAGCGAGGGAGCTTGAGCCTCTCTTCAAGCCAACGGGGAATCTCAAGACAGACATCAAGGCCTGGAGTCCATTCCTTGGGCTGTTACTAATCTTTAAATTTAGGTCTGGTTTTTATTTATTAAGCACTGTAGTGATTCCTGTTACAAGTACCTCATTTCAGAAAAATGTAGGCGTTTGTGTATATTGTTAAGAGGTATTTCTACTTGGTAGAAGTATGCTGATTTCTACTTCCTTTGTAGTGCTATTTAAAGAGATTTTTTTTTAATTAAAAAAACTAAATACGTACTACTTTTTAAATTTTTCTATTAAAAAGGGAAAAATCCTAAACATATTTTACTCTACTTGCTGCAGAGAGTTGGCCATGGAGATAAGAACCATGCAGATCCAGACAGATCACCTGTTTTCCTTCAGTTTATCGACTGTGTCTGGCAAATGACAAGACAGGTAACTTAGCTGCAGGCCTCCTTCCAGCTCAGATGGGGGAGATCTGTTCAGTGGCTGCCCTGTGGTTCATGTAGAAGGGAACTTCCATTAGCATTTCAGTGAGTGTGCCAGTAGGAGAGGTTCCTTCTTTGTTTTCAATAAAGTGTTAAGTGGAAGCCTGCAAGTGCATTGGAAAAGGAAGTAAAGAAATGTCAGAGCTCAAGCCAAATATCACATCTTATTCCAAATGATGACCTGTTGTAAGGGAAGTTGTGTTTGAATAGGTATTATAGCAGGGAAATAACAGTTGTTTTTAAGGCATGGAGAAAACTATGGTTTTTAAATATTCTAAAAGCTTTGTAACATTTATTTGAAATATTGATATAAATGAATTTCATCTTTTGAAAATATATCAGAATAAAAAAATACTTGGTGTATTACAGGAGGAAAAGGGTTAGTGCTTTAAAAAGAAAAGTTTGAGACTCTCATACAAAATAAAATGTTTCTTTGGTAGAGTTTAAGATGCTTTTTAGTGGCCTCTTAGCTATCTCACTGTTTACCTGTGATACACTGTCTTTCTGAACATATATACATAAAGTGGGGTTACCTGGTCATATTAGCAATCTGAACCAAAGAATGCTTGAATTCAGTGCAGAGACTCAGCCGTTTCTAGGAATAGTTAGTGTGTGGAGCGTAGCCACACTGAGTCTGCACAGTCCCACCAGGTCCCTTCTCCTACCTGGAGTCGGGAAGTGGTTGTTGAAAGGCTTAATGTTTTACAGCAGAAACTGCTGCTGTGTCAGTCCATTCTGTTGAGGAAGTGTCCTCTGATGAGCTTTCTCCCACTTGGCAGCAGTAGGTTTGCCAAATGATTGTGGGACTGCTGCTCAGCTCAGTCCCTTAGATTTAAGGGGTCTGAGTGTATTTATATTGGTCTGGGGCACTAGAGAGTAAGAGGCATAGGAAGTGGGGTTCTTGAAGTTACTGGCTTTGTTACTGGATGGAGTCTGCTTGATTACCTGCTTTGTTAAACTTCAGAGTCACAAGAATTACTCAACCCACTAAGCACTTCGATTGTCTGAGAAATATACTGAGTTACCATACCTTAACTCCCTATAGTGAGGAGTGTTTCAGGCCAGCTTTTCCTCCTCATGCTGCCAAGTTTAAGCTATTTTCATCCACTGTGAGGTTAAGGGCTTTTCCCTGGTTGGCAACCCAGACCGTGGAGTTTTCTGACTATCCTGTAATTAGTGTAATCTCACATAGAACCTTGGGCTAATTCTAAAATATTGATAGAATGGGTTAAACGATTTTAGTTTAAGGATCCTTTGATTAGGCCTCTAGCATTACATTGTGTAAAATTAGGAAGTCCTCTGAGAGCCAGGGCCTTGCTTAGAGAGGGGGTGAATTCCCTTCTCCTTAGCAAGGCGCTGCTAAAGTAGTAGGTTCTGAGAACCTCTGATTTGGCAGGACAGCCCTTGGAAAGCTAAATAGCTTGATACATTATCTGCACACACTATTATGTTACCACGCCAACCATGCACGCTTTCTGAACACAGTTGATATGTTATTCCTAAAGCAAACCTATGTTTATGTAATTGAAAGTTTTAGTCTTAATATGGACAGGTAAAGACTGGATTCCCAAAACTTGCTTGGAAGCAGGGTTAGGGTTTAACAGATACAAAAGATACAGAAACAAAATAGAAAATCTGGAAAACCTTACCTCAGAAAAGTAATTTTTAACAGAAACTGAGTAGGTATTCAAGAAGATAAAAGATTGTAGCTCTAAATGTCTATAGACTTTATTTTAAATACCATTATGGAGGATCTACTTGTGAAAAGAATGAACATACCTGGGAAAAAAATGTCTCCATTTTACTCACTTGTGGGGTTCACTTTGCAGTTTCCCACTGCGTTTGAGTTCAATGAGTATTTTCTCATCACCATTTTGGACCACCTGTACAGCTGTCTGTTTGGAACATTCCTCTGCAACAGTGAACTGCAGAGAGGGAAGGAGGTAAGGAGAGCCCTACCCTTCTGCCCCTTCAATGTCCTTACCCTGTACTTTGACCTTGATGACTGTAAGGAAAGTTGTTCTTTCAGATAATATTTTTGGTCCTGTTTTGCTTTGTTAGCTGTACTTTGATTACTTTTGTCATCTGGCTCAATTTGATGTATGCTGAAATACCTGTTCTAAGACTGCAGGTGCCAGGTACCCATCAGCTGAGTGAATGGGCAGGATGCTTGCTGAAGAGAGCTCAGCTGTGTAGTTGACTTCAGGGTTGCCAGGGCTCCCATTTTTCCCTGAAGGACAGAAACCCTTCAGAAATAGAGAAAACTATGAGACAACACCCACTTCTCAATGTATATTCTGTAAAGTAACAGCATAGAAGATTTGGATACTAAACAGATACACCGAAGTTTTATTACCTCTCTTCCTAGAGTTATTATATCTGCAGCTTTCATCTTCAAGCACACCTTGTTGAACACTGTGTACCAACTTCCATTCTAAAAAACTGCAGCCTAAAGGAAGGTGTATTCTGGCTCATGGAACTCAGATCCGTGGCCTGCTGGCATCCAGAGATGGTGTGGCACAAGGACAAAGTGACCCAGAACAGTGTGCCCACAGCGTAGTCACCTTCAGAGCCATACTGCTGAACACATGAAACATGGGGGCATTTTAGATTTGTGCTAAATAAGTTTACTTTTGCTTCTTTAATGGTATTGTGGTGAAGATTAGGTAAAGCTATTCAGAATACCACAATTCTTCCTAGTCCATTAAGTACGTTCAGTGCCCCATTTTCAGTGTCTGCCATTTAGTGAAATTATTTCCATGTGCAGAAGGCACAATTTATGGGCTGTCAGATAATTAATAATACGGTTCTAATTACTTTGTGAGACGACTCATTACATCTTGAACAATTTTTTACTCAGTTTATGTACCAGAGATCAAGTCTTTCTGTGCATTTAATGGTCTTTAGTTTTCTAGAGCTGTGTAAACATTACTGTTTAATTTCCAAACATTTTCATCAGTCCAAGTTCCATGTTAAGTCTGCTTCTCATCAAACTCTGTTCTCTAGCATCTGGTAAATACTGACTTACGTGCTCTAGTTCTGCAGATTTTCCTGGTTCAAGTGGAGTCATTGACTAAGTGATCTTTGTGCCTGGCTTTCATGTACACTTTCTTCAGGATTCTTCTGTGTTGAGGCAGTGACCACTTCTTTTTATTGCTGAGTAATGTTCCATTATGAGTATTTTATTTGTG
Organism: Ctenomys sociabilis; assembly: GCA_004027165.1. Classification (NCBI taxonomy): domain Eukaryota; kingdom Metazoa; phylum Chordata; class Mammalia; order Rodentia; family Ctenomyidae; genus Ctenomys; species Ctenomys sociabilis. The sequence continues at coordinate 30,777 of PVKA01018950.1, read as the reverse complement.
TACACGCATTTAATGGGCTCATGTTCTGGCTGTTACATGACACTGCTTGGAGCTTTTCAGCTTTATGAGGAACAGAATTGCTGGGTAACTCTTTATGTTTGCTTGAGGAGTTGCACTTTTCTGGCACCCTTTGGCTTTTAGTGTAGTGCTCAAGTTGAAGCCTTTTCTGACGACAAAAAACTTCTATACAAATTTCATCTTAAGTGTAGCTTATGTTAGAATATCTGCATTTTTCCTTCTTACAGAATCTTCCTAAAAGGACTGTGTCATTGTGGTCTTACATAAATAGCCAGCTGGAAGACTTCACTAATCCTCTGTATGGGAGCTATTCCAATCATGTCCTTTATCCTGTAGCCAGCATGCGCCACCTAGAGCTCTGGGTTGGGTATTACATAAGGTGGAATCCGCGGATGAAGCCACAGGTACGTATGCACATTGATGTTATGTGTGGCCTGTAAAACACCTGAAGAGCCACATGCCTGACTAAAGCTTTCCACTCCACCTGTGTCCCTGGGTGGAGATCACTGGGTCTGTGCCTTCCTCCTCCTTCTGGTTCACTTCTGGGAGCCTTGTTTCATCATGTGGAAAGTTAAGTCATTTTTACACTTTTCTGCTGGATGGTTAAGACCAAGGGAAAGCAAGACTTAGATAACAAGAAATGTAACCCCATAATCTCCTTGATCAGAAAATTTGGGCCACAACTGAGGTACATGATATTACAGTACAAGTTCTCCTATGTCCTGAGTCCTCACTGACCTTGAAAGGCTAAGGTCAAAATGTTCACTGTCTTTGCAGCCCTTCTTTTTCTTTATTTTTTGGTCTGCAAACTTAAGTTGTTAACCCTCCAGAACAGTTTATTATTATTACCCTACAGTGTAGGCAATTGAGCTTAACCTCACTATCTGTCTGAATATCAAACATCTTAGACATAACATGGAACAGGTATTTCCAAGTCCTTACAGAGTATGAATTAAAAAATTTAAAAATTGAAAGTACTTTTAACATTAGAAATAAACAATGACATTTTTACACAGAAATTTAGAAATTTAACCATAGATAGCATTGTAGCAGGACAGTCTTATGACTTCGTTTCTTGTTTTATTACCTGAGACAATATGGCAGTAATTGGTATTACATGACAAGCAGTATGTATTTAGAAGACAAGATAAAAAGTAAAGCCATATTACGCAGAGCTATAAAAGGCTGAAGTCAACAACTCCTGACATTGCCACTACGGATAGCCCACTACTATTATGAAATACTGTAGTGTATATTGGAATATTCTGCTGAATTCACACACCTTCAATATTTAAATGACAATGGAATACCCATCTCTGACAAAACGAAACAAAAAAGGGTATACAAATGAAGGACCATTGTGTATCTGTATTTTCAAAACAGGAGAGCTATAGAGCTAATTTCTCTTAATTCAGTGAATAGAAAGATTTGTACTAATAGTGTTTGTGGACAGGATATCCTGTCTGCATCTTGTACTATGAATAACCACCAGCAAGACAACAATATACAATGAATTATTGAAATTGTCCTACTAATCAGTTTTGAAACTTGTCTCACCACTATTTCTCAATAAATTACTTTAAAAAAAAAATTAAGTCGATAAAATTCTATTCAAGACTAACAATCTGCAACTAAATGATACGGAATTATGTGTTAACATTTGTGAAAGTACCAGTTCTAGGAGTGCTTGGGAGCACTGGGAAAGCCAGGAAAAGAGCAGTGGTGACAGTACCTGAAATTAATTTCTCCTGAGGCATTGAAAATCACTGGAAGAACAGATTGCAACGACTGGATTTGGCCTAGCGGTTGCCAGGTGAGTAATTTTATGTTCTGTTCTTATAGGAGCCAATTCACAGCAGATACAAAGAACTTCTGGCTAAGCGAGCAGAGCTTCAGAAAAAAGTAGAGGAACTACAGAGAGAAATTTCCAACCGCTCCAGCTCTTCCTCGGAGCGAGCCAGCTCTCCTGCACGGTGTGTGGCTCCTGTCCAGACAGTGGTGTGAAAGAACAGACTGGTGGCATCACAGTTGCAGCCTCGTGACAGCAGCCATAGGAGTAGAAACACTTCCATGTCTTAACTCATCTATGAGAAAGTCCAGATGCTTTATTTATTTTGTCTAAGATGAGTTTAGAGCTACAGCACTATGGGTGGCTGCATTTGTAATTACACAATTATGACACTAATCTTATGTCAAAGGATATGAAAATGTTTCAGTTCTGTATCCACAGTGAAAACAAGTTTCTAATTTAAAGGGAAAACTTTAGGATCTGCTAAGTGCAAAGTACAAACTAGTTTAGAAAACATACCTCTGGATGGAAGAATGTTCACTGCACAGAGTATTAAGTTTTCAAACCAAATCAACATTAAAATTTCATGGTATCCCTTATACTGCCTTTATGTATGACCAATTAGAATCGTGACACTCCTTTTTGTTGTAACTGATGGATCCATTTCTCAGCCTCCATGCTTCAGAGTACAAGGCAGACCTGAGAATGCTAGGGTAGGGTAGAGTGAAAGCTCAGTGTTCCCAACAGCTGTTTCAAAGCAATGCCTTACACAGCTGCTGTGGGAGGACGAGGGGACAAAGCAGTAGCCATTGTGAATGGAAGGAATTCCACGTGCTTCAGTTTGTCCAGGTACAAGAAACATTATGAAAGTGTTCTGGAAACTCTATTTTACTCAAATGCTAATTGGTAAGTTCTAAGGCAATACAGACTTTTTTCTTAAGTCAGTATGAATAGCTTATGGTGATAAGTACTGTGCTCAAATTTTCTATTAGTTTACTACTGTTTTCCTGGCAAATTCTATCATCCCATCAAATGATTAAGTCTACCAAAGAATATATTTTGCATGTAAAGATGAATACAATCTTAATGCCAGTAAAAGAAATTTTGCTTCACTGTTCGAATGCCTGAGTTTGGTGCTGGTATAAACATTTGACTCTGATGTCTACTTATTATAAGAGCCATATGTAATGTACTGTAACAAAGGAGCTTCTTATCCGTTGGTCTTTTAATTAAAAGAAATTTCAACTAATTTAAAACTTTGTCCTTGTGCAGAGCAGTTTTATTTTTTTCTAGACAGGGTTCTGCTGTGACAAGGAAGCTGGCCTCCCACATGCCTCCACCTGAGCATTGCATCACAGCCCTGGATTACCTCACTGCAGCATGCTATTAGCTATCATGACCCCTAGAATGTTACTTAGACATGGAGGAGAAGCATTTGCTGTGAATGGAGCTGCTTAACCGGTCAAACATACCATACAGCATCCTACACTCAGCAGTCTAACTTTGGCTCTATGTTCAATTCATAATAAAGACATATCTAATATTCACAACATTGGTCATTGGGTGAAATTGGTTGTAAAACATGTAAACAGGTAAATTCAAGTGCCTAATCAGGATTACAGCTTAATCCTATAAAATGTTTCACAGACTTGTTCATTTCAATTTTCCACTTTGATGTGGTCTGGAGAGAGAATCCTGGACACATCAAAGCCTTTGACATAACATTCAATTCTTATTTCAAATTCCATTCCAAAGTCAGGGAAGAAGTCTTGGTTCAGACTTCTCATTTCTGTTGGAGATAAGTCCCATAGCTTCCCTACCTTCTGCAGGCACCCTCTGGGCTGTGTGGTGTGCATGTTTGAGCCACTGGCTT
>PVKA01018950.1:0-26997 GCA_004027165.1 Ctenomys sociabilis | reverse complement strand
CCCTGAATACGCAGTTCCTCCTAATGATCACCTCTTCCTCCACAAAGTTCCTGCTCCCTCCCATCCCACCTCCCTGTGTCCCAGCAGCAGTGCACTGCGTGGGGCTGAGTCAACTGCCCTGAGTCTGGCACACACTGCATCAAGTCTCGCTGCAACCAGAGCGGGTGGACACCTTCTCCACTGTAAACTACAGTCAGCAGTACTGTTTTCAGTAACTGCACGCTGAAGTGAGCACAGATGAAATCTTAGCTGAGGGATAGGTTTAGCAGCTTTCACTCTCCTAATTTGGACTTGGCAACAACCACTTAAGGGATACTTCTTACAATTTAATGACCTAAAGCTCAAAACAAGATCACAAAAGTTTTGAAATGGAAGAGAAGAAATATTTACGAGGTAATAGAGCAGTTACTTGTCTTTCTTAATTATTCCAAACCTGCTCATCAAAAAACTATACACATAAGCAGTTTATACACAACTTCAGGAGATTCAGACATCTCAAACCATGCAAGGATGCTAAATGAACGACTCCTAACTGAAGATATAACAAGGACAAGCCTTTAGAAATCATTAGGGGCAAAAATGAATGCAGGTTGTATGGCACACCATTACCCCCCTCCCTCCAAAAGCACAGACAGCCCTCATTTCCTAAGAGCTCACCTGCTGGCCAGCCCTCTCCAAAGGTTCTTATGAATCAGGAAGTGACTCGGTCTTCTTGGGCTTAGGTCTCTTGAGCATGAGAGTAGCAGAGTCAAGTAGCGGATACTGTATGCAGTGTTACTGTAGAGAGTTTACGGTAAGTACAGCCTTTAATAACAAGCTAAGTAAAAATTCATTGTTTCCTTAAAAAATTGCTTTATTGACTCCAGTGGCAAATTTATAAAAAGGTAACATGTTTTGATCTACTCACATTCACATTGCTGTGACAATTATGTGTGTGTAGTTCACACTACACTCATGTTCTGTACCAAAAACATCCAAGGAGCTTCAAAATTAAGACCACAGTACCTCACCTGACATGATTACAGACAGGTACTGCACGTGTGCAGGCTTCCCACAGCTCCCTGCAGCTGCTCTCACACTGTTCCAAAATCTTATTTCATTCACAATCTTAAGCTTATAATTTTATAGGTAAGTGATCTAAATGATTTCTTGGATCTTTAAAAATTTCAAAGAGCAGACTGAAAAAGAGAAATGCACCAATGATTAAAATATCAAAAAAGCAAACAAAATCCTCTTAAATATATAAATACTTAAATATAGAAAAAACATCGATAGTAAAAGAAAATATATTTAATAGTTGTACCAAAAAAGGGAAGTGGACCCTTGATGCCAGGAAAATTTAAGAATGAGACATCAAGCAAATCCTGCCTGTGGGGGCTGGCCTTGTATTTGGAAGATTTAAACCTAATTTATACTCACATCTGTATATGCATATATATATATAACTTTTTAAAAAATCACACCCACAAGTAAAAACTTGGTAATCTGTTTACAAAGTGCAGTACACTAATACAGTGCATTCACCCTACAGGACGTGCAGCCCAAGGTCTAAGCTCCCTGGTTCCCACTTATGTACATGGTTTATAATGTAGCTGGCTGGCAACACAAGCACCTGTGTAATACAGCCTTGGCCTTAATACCTGTGATTCATTCACTCCAACATAAGGCTGAAACCCAGAAAGTAAACTGCCAATATCTGCTTGATGAGGTACAGATTATCTGAATAAAATTTATGACCTGCTGTGAGCAGTCAGTAATCCCAACACACATTACTGCTTTGTAATAAATTCTGTATGGTTTGCATGTCCTTCAATAACTGAAGATTTTTCCTGCTTTTTTCTCCGGGTCTCACTTTGGCAAAGTCCTTCTTACTTGTGGTCCCCGTGGCCCCAGACAATCGGCTGCTACTACTGCTTCCTTCCTTCTTCTGCTTCTCTGGCTTCTGCTTCTCCTTCTCCAGCTATAACCATAACCAAGGTGGAAAAAACCCGATGAAAATGTTATTTAACCCACGGTACTTACATAATAAGCAAGAAATGAAAAAAGACCAAACAGTGCTGTCCTAGTGCAGGGCAGGGGTGAGAAGCTCAGGAAGACGACATCAGGCTGAGGCAAAGCAAGCTCAGGAACTGTGCTGCACCGTGCAAGAGGCACGTTCCAGATGACAAAGAGACAGTAGTGCATTAATATGAAAAATATTTTTAATTTTTTTTTTTTTTTTGGAAAAATTTAAAAGGCAGAGCTTTATTTTTACTTTAGCTAACCTGCTGCTGACATGCTGGTGTTCCATTAGAATAAAACTAAGTCTAATGTGCAAAAGTAAAACCATTAATTACACATGTAGAAATTATTTGCATCTATTTCTTGAACAAAAACACTGGAAAAACAAAGCACTTAAAAAAAAATCCTGTATTTTGGAGTTGAAACCAACAGAATTCGCACACTTGGCTCTGATATACCAGTAAGCTATTATGTCTTTGGGCTACTTATTTAATTTCACAGAGGACATGACAGCTTCTCCAAAACCCTGGCCCCAGAATCCCCAACTATAAGATGGGAACAAAAAACCACACAAGACACGGTTCACCACCTTGTAAGGTTTTCTGAGTCAATGAAATGATGTGACATATTCAAAACTTTTTACATTGTGCGTGTTGAAGATGTGGCAAGCTTGTTTGGTCAGCAGCAGCAGCCTTTCGCAACACTTTCTATGTTATTTCCAGCAGTAAATACCTGTGACTTCGATCCACACACACTTCACATCGCCAGCTGTAGTGACTGTCATGGACCAGTAACGACCACCTATGCCACCTGGCCTTGGCCTCCTTGGCTCAACCAAATCCCATAATCTCAACAGGCACAGTAGTTTTTTTTAAACATTCTGGATAAAGTCCTTAAGTGCAACTGTCATATTCTTAGTTGGTATTAATGACTTTTTGAAAGGAATTATATAATGCGTTTCACATGACCTTCCTTTTAAAAGAATTTCTAGGTGCATTTAAAAACCCAAATGGATAAACTTGGCCATTTCAGTTGGTCTCAGAAGTTAAGGTTTATATAAGACAGCTAATATTCAGTATCTGAAAGATGTATCTCACTGGTAAAGTCTAAGTCATAGCATTTCTTCACTAATCTGTGTAGTAATTCTGAGTACAGCAGACGCAAAAATATGTCTTGCACAGAATTAGCTCTGATAGCTCTTCATGATACACTTGTCATCAACTAATCTATTTCTTTTTCTTTTTTTTGGTGGAAGTGGAGATTGAACTCAGGCCCTTGCACTTGCCAGGCAAGCACTTATTCTACTGAGCTATTGCCCCAGCCCCTCAACTAATCTCTTTCAAATGTTCTTCAAAATCATTAGAAACATGAGGGAAAGAAAATCGAGTTACCTGTGCTTGATATTTTCGAACTTTAGTTATTTGGTTGGCTTTTGCTTCCATCCTTCCCACTAATGCCTCCAGTTCACACTCTAAGTTGTCTTTCAATTCAATGCTTGGTGACTCCTGAATTAGTTTTGCAAGCTGCTGGTGATCACTACATACATAGCAAAAGTAGGCCTTGGTTAGTTTTCTTGGGTATTATAATTTGGCTCACTGTATCTGAGATCATCAAGGTGTCACTGCTGTCTGGTATTTTTTTTTTTTTTTAAATACTGTCTTTTAATAGCAAGATTTTTGAAACTTTTATTCATAGTTTTAAAGTTCAGGAAAGGCACTAGTGTGAAATGCAACAGTTCTTACTGTGAAACTTCAAAACTTTCATATATCCACACCTCACAGTCCTTTCAAGAGAGTAAGCTTGACCATTTCAGTTGGTTGCAGAAGGTAAGGTTTGCATCAATATTTTTTGACAAGAGTATTACACACATGAATGGGCAACTCTAGGTGGAAACTGATCTTCAATACTACCCTAACCCATCAGTTCAGTTCTGCTAACTTTAAATGTTTGGCAAGCTCTCTAAATGCAAACAATGGTCTGTTAAACTTTTATAGTATTAGAAAGATTTTACCCATAAAAGTTATATGTGTGAAGTCCTAGTTAAGGTGAGTAGTGCAAGAACTGTGCTTAAAATAATCACTAAAACTAGCATTAAGTCAACAAGTAGCTAAAACAGATTGTGGAACTAAACAATTGTAAGAACAAAAACTCACAAGCTCATCTGGCCAAACTCATCCTGCAGGGTCTGTAAGACTTCTGACAACTCTTCACTGATGCTGCTGGCAGGAGGAGGGCTTGCCAACTTCTTACTTCTCCCTCGAGAAGGCACTTGTTTGGCCAGAGGAGTGTCACTCACCACACGGTCATTGCATAACACTTTACTATGCTGCTTCATCAGGTGCAAGACATGCTGCACATTGGCCACCACGGCATGGCTAGGACTAGTGGACTAAAAAGAGCGATGTTAGCTCCTTCCACTCCTTTTTCCTTTCCTTGTTAAAAATAAACTTTACAACAGCCTGGGATATAATCTACTGTACCAAAAATTACTAAGTCATACGGGTTCAACCTCAGAAATATCTCCACATTCCACACCATTGTTATTCATCTGTTTTATGGATCTACCTATTTAATTATAGAATTAACATCACACTTGGTCTTTTCCTTTGGTTCTTTAACTACAAAGCTATCGGTTATCCTCTTAAAATACTGTGATCCTACTTTACTCTTGAAATCCTGTCCCCATATCCTTGAGCTGCAACCTGTATTTCCTGGCCTTATGTTCTGCCATCTCCTAATTTCTGTGTTGTTATAAGGGTCCTATCTGCAGATGACGCTTCTCTTGCCTGGAGCTTTTACACTATGCCTTTAAACTTAACTACAATTAACTTTTATGAGTTTCCTTAGAATTACCAGGCAAATAACAGATTCAGTTCTCAGATTAACCATAAATGAATACCAAACACAAGTCCTTCACACTAAATAACATCTCTCTCCAATGTCTGGGTCAAGATTTCTCTTAAGACTACACTCCCTAGATTAGTCAGATCTGTGGAAGCCCAGAGGAGTTAGGATTATATGCATGTGCCACTGCATCTGCTATTAACACTCTCGGTACATTCTGATCATAGCATTTTTCACAATATGCTGTCTGTCATGTAGCTGGATTATCTATCTTACCTATCAAAGAGTATACTTTCAGGTGCTGAATTTTTCTATTCATTAATAAGAAACACTAAAGACAAGCCCAATGCATAAAGAGGAAAACGTGGCATCTTTTTAAAAACATTTTAAATATTAATAATCTCAATATGCTTTAACAGCTTGTTTTCATAAATATCGGGGTTTGCTTGAATTGTTTTCAAAGAATTCATTTAAAAAGGCACATCCCCAGGAAGAACCCCAAACTCAGTATGAGATCAGGGCTTGAGAATTTTTATTTCGAAGTCCTCTAATGAAGTCAGCAATTTAACTGAGAAGCCACTGTGCCCAAGATAAGAGATGTTTTTCTTATTTTCTATTGTTAACAAATTAAATGCGACACCACCTAGGAATAACCTTACATCATCAGCATGTTGGTTACATTCCAGGAATGCCAGGTTAGTCCAATACCTGACAATCCATGTAATCACTTTTGCTGGTAACTATGTGTTCACTTTTGCTGGTAACTGTGTTCACTGTGATCCTACTTTCCTCTTGAAAATTTCCACCCTAATTGCCTACATGTGTACTTTCAATATGCAGTAGTTTTGAAATTTTATTCTTCCTGTTATTTTTGTTATGTTTTAATTTTATGTCTGTTGAATCTAGCAATGAATCTGTACATTTTCACTTTTATTTATTTTACAAAGTTACTGAGTTGTGATGATATATAGTTAAAATTAAAAACTGGTCCTTTGCAGTAGGCTGAAAAACACTCAGCTAAGTGACTGTACATCCACTGCATTTAGAGTACTTTATGAAGAATACAAAAAATACTTTGAAAAGAGCACAAGCTGAAAATCTTTCTCTTTGGATCTGACCTGTTCAACCTTTGTTATTACTGACTTCAGTGAGAATTATTAAAGACAATCAAATTTGAGAAAAAGAACTGTCATGGAAGAATAAGATTATGAAGTGGGACAGAGTGACTCTATGCTCATAAAACCTTCATTTGATTAAGTCCATATAAAAACTCTCCATGCACAGGACTCAACAGGGCTGACACCACACTACCAGAAGCACGGGTGAGATCCTGCACCTCCTATGTCTGTGCCTTAGGCTGATTGGAAGACATTTCAGAACATGGCAAACTATTCTGTGTCATGCGATGACAACGGAGGAAGCTGAAAAGCATGGTAAGTGACAAACACAATGACCACACTAATGAACAGCTGCAGAACACAAAAAGTAATTTGTAACCTACAATAGAATGATGAAATGAGAAAAATTAAAGCTATCCTCAAACATTTGTAAATTTTCTGGTAATCAAAGGTTAAGTTTTCTTACATGGATGCCTCTAATGGAAAAAGAGGCCAACAAGCAGAATTTATGGTAATAGATTCCAATTCACTTTGAAAGAACTCTGAAATTATTAAAAAAAAAAAAAATCTAGAAGTAAAAAGGCCTGAGGGGTCAGGAGGTTGTAGTAGTAGTGTTCAAACACAAAGCAGACTACCTTTGGTCTGAGCGTTTCTAGAATAAAAATACTGGAGAGATGGACTAAGTGGATCCTAATTTAACCAATGGCAAACTGGGACTAGGAAACATTTAAAACACTTTTTTGGTCCCATCCCCAGATCATTCTCATGAAGCAGCTTTCTGGTAGAACTTTATAGTGATTCTGACACAGCAAGCCAGTCCATGGAAAATTCAACAGAATTGGGAAAAGCCAACAGAGAGCATGCTAAGAGCCAAAGGCAGCAGCCTAAGCAAAATGTCATGCAATTCTATGCGAGATTATGCCCATGGCAAAGGACAGCAACAACAAACATAATTTGTACCTCACACACTGGCAAATAATGGCAGAAAAGCCAGAAAACTATTCATTCCCTAAGCTACCTCTGAGTGCTTATTTATTCTGAGGTGGGTCTCACTAAGTGGTCCACAATGGCCTCAATCTCACAATCCTCCTGAGTGTTGGGATTACCAATCTTATCACCACACCCAACTTCCCCCCCTCATTGAGGGTTTACTGTGGGTTGTACATAAGTCAATAAACAAAGTAAAAGTCAAAAGAATATTTAGTACCCAACCTATTACAATTGACAATCTAGTGAAGTATTTAAGATACACATCAAACAATTCATGAAAAAGTAGAATGAATTGTTTGAACACCTAGAAATTACACATTACTTGTGGAGAGTTTACAAAGCCATCTCTGCATTTAAGCACTAAAGGACACAAAGATCAGAGTCTGTGTATTATGACTTCTTAGAGAATTAGTAATGCCTGGCTTTGGCCAAGTAGGTGACACTTTTCATATGCAAATTTAATTCAATAAGGACTGATACACTCTGAAGCATCTTCCTCATCTCCTCCCGTAATACCCGTCTCCATTATATTGTTCTTACATTAGGGAGCAGATAAAGATTTCTATCATTCATAGGCAAAGAAATGTGTGGATATAATTCAAATACATTATTTACATCATACCAAAACAATCCAGCTTAACCAACTCACCTTTCCAGCCACAAACGGCATATCACGTAAGCACAACCTATAGTGAGGCTGTGCGCCCATATAGTTCCTAGGTCCTTTCTGAACAGAAAGAAAAATATTTTTATATACATGATAAAAAAGACAACAATATACAATTATCTTGAGACTAAGATTACTACAGATCTACTACTTGCTTAATCTTAATCTATACTGATATAATGGTCTTGAGAAAATTCCTAATACACCTTTACATATCCTTTCCTAGGAAAGACTACATAGGAATTTTGAACAAAGTAATAGTTATACTGTAGTAAACAGTATAGCTACATAAAGCACTGAAAAACAAAGGATCATTAATACAATATAGAGTAAGACTAATGATTTGTACATTACTCTGCAGTTCCAAAAGCTTTCATATATATTGACACTAGCAGGGTAGAAATGAAGCAGTGTATTTTATTTGTCTTTCATTTGGTGAGTGAAGACACAGAATGAGAAATCCACCTGTTAATGGATGGGTATTGTTACACAATGTTCCAGTTAGCACTTTGCCAAATTTTTTGCATACCTTTTCTGATGGTTTTGGCTTTTTTTTTTTCATTTTTCTCACAATAGGATTACATGAAGTTGTTTTATCTTCAAAGGTAATAAGCCTCTTTGTTTCTAAATCAGTCTGCAACTAGAAAAGACAGGAGAGCCTATATTTAATGCTACAAAAATAAAAGCTACAATTAAAATTTGAAATCTACAACGTAAAAGCTTACAAAATCTAAACAGTAACTAGAAAATAAGTAATACATTTATAACTGTAGAACCACTATTTCAACTTCGGCCAAATATTTTATAACACCAATCTCATCTTTTGTTTTTTTCTTTTTTTGCAGAATCAGGGATTGAACGCAGGCTTTTGCACTTGCCAGGGAAGCACTTATTCCACTGAGCCATCTCCGCAGCCCTTCATCTTTTGTTGAACTGCTATATTAACTATGTCCTTAATTCTGGAACCCAAATTTTAATTATCTATAGTTGCTCCACAAATTCCATTTTAGTGAGTTAAATGCCATATATGTAACTAAGCTGATCATTTAGTATTTCCTCTTTTCAAAAACAGTGTCTACCACAGTCCCACATACACAAAGCAACTGGAGCACAAAATACGCAACTTAAAAAAAAACATACTAACAGTACTTACAAGGGAGGAGGAACTGGAAACCTCCAGTGCAAAAGCATCAAAGACTATTTTAGTAAATATTAAGTCTTTCTCAAGAACCTAACAATAATGAATAATACCTTATCTTTATGGCATAAATTCTATAAGCAATTACCAAGTGCTTTAAAAAATGGCATGTTTTCGTAAACCAACTTTCAACATTCCTCAAAAAACAAATGAAAAACCTGGTCTATAAAAGTAGTTCTTTCAAATTTGCTATGTCCAAATTATCTGAAATTTCAGAAAAAAATCAGATTGTCAGGCTCCTCTTTTACACATAATGATTTTAAAGCTCCCACGTTAGAGATATTTATAGTTTTCTAAGTACTTTAAAAAGTTCCCAAGGAACAATGAGAATCAATGGACTAAGCAAAACAGCACTGAAATCATTTCTGGTGTTTTCCACAATGTAGTTTTGGAAACAAAATATATTTAAAGACATAGAAACGCAGGGATTTCTACCTCAGGAGCACTATATGCTTTACTGTAACAATTCTTTTATGTACAACAAACATAAAACTCAATGAGTAAGAAATTACTACTCTGGAAGACTTACAATGATGATGACAATGAGCGTGAGCAGTAAACAAAAGAATGGTCTTATACTGTAATTTCCACCTAGCTCTTCCTAGCAGTAGTCTTATATTTCTGAGCCAGAGTGTTAACATTCTAAAATATTTTTATATTATTTATCTCACCTGATCTCCCAACACACTAATGGTCACTTTTCCGATGGCAAAATCTGGGATCTGAATGGTTAAGTTCCTGGCTCACAGTTGGACTTGACAGTTAGCGGACTTGAAACCATACAGTCCTAGCCCTTGCTCTTCCACTACATTCAATGTGAGAATTTAAAGCCCTAACTCATACTATCATCATGTTACTCAGTCCCTACTTCTTGGCCATTAAATTAAAAACTATAGGCACCACACAGTAACTAAAAATTCATAACATACTTTTGTCCTATTTGTATTTCATATATAAGGAATTCAATAACACAATGAGGCAGCTAAGTCTAAAGTGAGATGGGCAGAAAAGCTTTGCAGAAGGTCGAAAGAAAACCTTCATGACTACATAACCCAGGATAGCTTGTGTCTAGTTGTTCCTTCAAAGCCTCATGTAGTCATGGGGTGGACTTCTAGACTTTGTGATTAACTCATGATCCAATGGGATTATGGGTGTGAGTGCTACACCTGGCCTGGAGCAGATAGCCTGAATGTTACATAAGGGAAACAGAATTGCTCTCTTGCTCTATGCCACCACCATGCTCTTTGCTATGTACCGCTCTGTCTTGGAGTCAGCCGAGTATGGACTGAAACCTCTACTGTGAGTGAAATAAACCTTTCCTTCCTTCATTTTGGATGTTGGTTATTTCATCCCAGCAACAAAAGTAACCAACATAACCCCAAAACCGTCTATAAACTAATTAGAAGGTAAATATAGAAGGAAATACCAAGTTCAATAGAAAGAAAATATATTGGTCTCTTTCCTGTCACTGTGACAAAATATCTGACAGCCTCAAACTAGAGGACAAGGGCTTTTTCTTTTGGTGAAACCGGGGATTGAACTCAGGCCCTTTCACATGCCAGGCAAGCACTTATTCTACTGAGCTATCTCCCAGGCCCGAAGGGGTTTATTTTGGCTATTTTCAGAGGATTCATGCTTGGTTGACTCCAAGGCACAAAAGGCAGAACAGAGGGGCACAGTGGAGGAACACTGCTCAAGCCAGGCCAAGGAGCAGAACAAAGGAAAAGCTGGGGGCAGAGACTTGCTTACAGGGCTGCCCCAGTGATCGCCTCCAGACAGGGTCCCCTGGCTGACAGCACACCCAACTGTGTGACACATAGATGAAGACTCCTCTACTGAGCACAGCAGCATGTTCAAACCATAGATCTACCCCAGAACAGAGTTTCTACTAAACCAGGGAGTTCAAGGAAGCACTAACAGAGGTAAGGTGGCATGTGACACTGAGGTGAGCACATTTATGACTTGAGCACAGAACAGCACACATTTCATCAACAACTCCACTAAGGAGCCTTCGCTCCCATTTTGCAATCTGGACTTGCCTCCAATGTGAATGAGAAAAGACCTGCACATGTCATAAGGATGCTGGAATGAGGAGGCAAGAACTTGGGAGATATCTGGGCAAGCAACTTCAGAAACAGTCTTCCTTTAAAAACAAAAACTTAATGAGTCGCCAACACTAGCAAAATTCTGTTTCCTAGAAATGGAGATTCAGTGGTACATTTTTAAATTCAATGTTATTATGAATCTATTCAGCCTCAACTTTTCTAAATGGTGGCCACTGCATTAGATAAAAGCCAAAACGGGACAGCAGAGCTCATTTTCCAGGCCCTGTGCCTCTGTCAGCTGGTTTAGGCCACCAGCTATTAGCTTAGAGCAATGAGGGTGAACATTTTAGAACCTTCAAGGATACAGTTAACTACAGCACACATGCCACAGGCTCACCACCACTGTACTAGAACCACCAGGGGCACGGTTTTTGTCCTTGTGCCTTGGTGGTGCCAAGAAATAAAGCATTCTTTTGATGCATCACTGGCTTTGTGCTTGACGAGGTCCTCAGTTTGAAGAACACTTTTAGGAACTGTTCACTTTTACTTGTGAAAGTACATGTGCATACACATTAAGTTACTTTATACGGTGGGCAATCCTAATCAAACAATCTTCAAACATAATTGATTTTTTATATTCAGAGTAGTAAAAAATGAGGAACCTACTTGATGATATTTCAACTTACCTCATCTGCCTTAGCTTGCATTCGTTTCCTTTCCTGTTCTTCTTCATGGAGTTTTGCTTCCAATTCTTGCATCTTTTTCTAGAGATAAAAACATCAAAAAGGATGAATGAGAAGTGTCAATCAGTGTAACAACAAAGGATCCTGCTGTATTTTTAAACATGGTGAATCAGGGCTTCTTAAATCAATCTAGTCATCCCACTCACCACACTTTCCTCTGTGACAGGTAACAGCCATTCAGACAGGTCAATCTGCAAGTTTACCTCTTATGCTAAGGTAAATCTGCAATCAGCGGCACTAAGTGCTTCATAAGTGCTAGAGTTCAAACTATGATTAATTCTCGTGACAACAACTTAAAATGAGTATGCAAGCTTTAAGAATACTCAGAACCATTTTATTTTCAATAGTTTCAAAAAATAACTCCCTTACAACTCCTAAGATTATAAAATGTAAAAATTGTTTGCATTTTAAGAATTCCTATATATGTTCCTTTTATTAGATCAACTTTACTGCTATAAATATTCAAGGATGCAAAATTAATTTCAAAAACTATTAATCACATCATTAATGTATTAATGAATAAATGATAGATTACTGACTTCTGCTAGGGCCTGCATCATGGTAAGTTTGTTGTACTCTTGTTCAAGAAGATCCAGCTTTACAAGTTGACTCTGAACATGTGTTTGATCATGCTGTCGTTCTCTTTCCAGGGTCACCTAGGAAACAATACCACATAGTAATTTAATACTCAAAACTCTGAAGTTACTATAAACGCCTATTTCTTAGGCTACCCTATATTATTTACCTGGCCTTTCAAAGAATTGCTGTAATGTGGAAAGGACTATGACATTACAACCACAGGGGTGTTAATACATGACAGGCTTAAACAGATGTTGTCATTACTGTATACTGTGTTTTACATAACTTGATTTCATATGATAAGAGTAGCTTGATGCCCTGGAATAGCAGTAAGGCATTGGACAGAAAGGCTTTTATAAACACCCAAATATTTTCAGTTGTCTGGTCTTTTGAAATAGTTACTTCAGGGCTGGCCAGATAGTTCAGTGAATTAAAGCTCCTGCAGGCTCAGGAGCCAGGAGTTTGGGATTAGATCAAAGGGCCTGCAGTACGGGGCCTCACGGCATGCTGAGAAGATAATAGAGACTGGGCGTGGTGGCACATGCCTGTAAACTCAGCTCTTGGTAAGCTGTAGACAGGTGGATCATGACTCCAGTCTAGTAGAGAGACCCTGAACACTCTGTGGACCCTTCCCTAAGATAAAAAAAAAAATTAAAAAACAGTAACAGTTACTTCCCTACTTTGGTGTTTCATGTTTATCCGTTATACAAGCTTACTCACCCCTATCTTTTCTTTAAAAGACAGGGTCCTCAGCGGGCAGGCTGGCCTGTAATTCTCTTGATAGTTAAGCGATGGCCTTGGACTTTGACTGCTCCTACCTCACTCTCCAGCGTTGGCATAAGCATGTGCCTGCATGCCTGCAATATTTTTATTTCTGTTTCTTCAAATTTAGGGCAAATGATTTAAAAGTCTACCTTTTATCCACACTTAGGGATTTACAGTCATAGGAAAAAACATGAAAACAGTAAGAAGTGGAAAAATACTAAATTAAGATCTAAAGGATAAAGTCAAAAGACTAAGTTTCTGAACTTCTAAATATGTTACCTTCATATGTGTTTACAATACTAATCAATACTAAAAGAACCTTTAATGAGAAAATAATACTAAACAGTAATTTTATCATAAATCAGCATAAGCTACCAATTCCTCTCTATTCACTCCAGTGCAATCATGTGTGACGCATGTGTGAACTTGTTCCACGTGTTGGGGACATTCTTATTAAACATGCTATTTAAATTTTACTGATGAACTAAGGAGTACAATCCAGACATCTACTATCTACATCTAATAGCTGTTTGCTACATGTGTTAGTCAAGGTATTTTATAATTGTCTCAACAAACTGATGCTTTATTGATCCATTCAAGAAATGTGACAAAACATAGCAATAATTATACAGAAAAATTTGAAAGCAATAAATCAAATTTCAGCATTCAAAAAAAGGTAACAGAACTAAAAGAAAATGGAGGGGTGCTAAAGTCATATATTACAGGAGGCACTACTGAAGATTTCATATATAAGATATACAGGAAGACCTCAGGCAACATATCAGCTATCACAAGGAAAGAATACCAAGGACAACAGCACATAAATATGGACTAAAATTAGTGAAAACCACCATGCATCAGCAAACACAAATTCACACCTGCCTTATAAGTCTGAGTATACAATTTATGATGTATGAACTTTCCAACATGAAACAAAATGATTCACTTTGAAAAGTTTTTTTTGAAGATGGCTCACAGTGCTGACAGAGGTAAAAGAATGAAAGAATATATTGAAATAAAAATGTGGTTGGAAAATGACTCAAAAATGTGGTCACTGTAATTAAACTCAATGGCATAGTGAAGAGACATAAGACAGGATAGTTTAGACATTTCTTCATAAACAACATGCTATATGATTGTTCAGGTATTTAAGTGTGATCTCTTCAACTAGAACTGAAAGATACCTGAGCTTAAAAAGCATTAATAGCACCTCTCTTTTACACAGCAGACCACCTAGGATGTTAAGCATATTGTCAATTTTTGCATAAAGATGTCCAGAATTATAGCTTATGGTGAATTTAAATTCTACAGTTACAGCAGGAAAAGGAAGGATGCTTTAAAAAACATATTGGAGACTAATGCTGCAAATGCCATCTTAGAAATGTACAACTTACATAAATACCAAGACCTCTGGTATAACAACAGAAACATACTTAGTTAAAATAACAATTAAAAGGGCTGGGGAGATATCTCAGTAGAGTAAGTGCCTGCCTGACAAGCACAGGGTCCTGAGTTCAATCCCTGGTACCGCAAAAAATAAATAAAAATAAAACTATAAATAGCTTTACAAAAAATCATTAACCTTTAAATCTATCTCAAACCTTCAAAACAAATTTAAGAGGTAAGAGGCATATAATGATAACTTTTTTGTGTTTGATAATTCAGAGTTAAGGACATTAATTTTAAAATGCCCCATAACTACTTTTCCCATTTAAATAAAATTCTACCAAATAAGATAAAGAGTCAATTCCATGATAAATCCAAGAACTTTTAGCCCGTAGGTACTGGAGTAGCATTAGTTCCTTAGAGAGGAGAAAAGTCTAAGGAGTCTTGGAGAGCTACCAAGTGTAGCTTGCGAGTCCATACCTGCTTCTCCAAGACAGAAGTTCTCTCCATCTCTGCGTGCTTTATCATACTCCGCATGTACTCCAACTGCTTTTCTAAAAGACTACATTTGTTTTCTGCAGCAAGCAACTGTGATGTCAGTTCTAAAATGGATTAAAATAAAAGAAGAAATCAGCTCACCCACAGAATAGCTTTTATTTTTTCATTTTCATTTATGTATTTGGTACAGGGTCTCACTACACAGATCAGACTCATAGTGATCCTGCTGTCTCAGCCTCCCCAGCTCTGAGATTACAGGCATGTTGCACCACACCTGGACTTAGTCGCCAGTTCAGTGTGTCCTGGGATTGAACCCTAGTCCCTGCACTTGCCAAAGCAGGAGCGCTTAGTCCACTGAGCTATCTTGCCAGCCCCTCAGAACAGTTTTAATGACAAATTCAATTTAAAATACACACAATGTAAACAGCACATTCCAGTAGTGCTGGAAGGCTTTTTAAATCACCTCAATCATTCTCTTTCTACATAAGTCAAATATACCACACAGCCAGTAAATGTAACATAGGACATCAACACTTGCTCCTTCAACTACACCTGAGAATAATACAATTTTGTAATGCCTGAAGATAGCTTCTGAATAATTTTTCAGTTCATATTTTGATTCTCCTCATAATTAATAATTAAACAAACCTTGATTATGCTTTGATTCTTCATTCTTTGAATTTTCCCTTTCTTGTATCTGTTCATCTAGCACTTTTTTATATTCAATTGTTTCTCTAGACAAAGTTTTCACACTTTCTTCTGCCTGAATCCTCTCAAGTTCCAAGCGCCGAATCTTATCTTGAAGATTCTTCAGAGCAGAAAATATGGCTGCCAAATACATAATAGATACTGTAAGATAACATACACAGAAAATTCACTGAAAACTTAAAACTGATAGGTACAGTGCAAGATCATTCTTTGAAACACTTTTATTTACATATAGACTAATAACTATACATAATCAAACGTAAAAAGGACTTTGTTAATATTTTTCATTATATAGGAAAAAAGCAGTCTTTATTTTATCCTTCGATAATTTCTAATTCTAGAATATATATTTATTACAAAAAAATGTAGAAGACACAGAACACACTAAAGAAAACCACCACCAATAATCCTATACTACCCATAGACAATGACTGTCATTTTGGTTCTTTACATCTTTTCATAAATATGTAAGCAAAAAAAACTATGCAGGTTTATTTCAGCATTATTAAGCAAGAATCACATAATCATACAGTTTTAAAAATTATTTTCTGGGGCTGGGGAGATGGCTCAGTGGAATAAGCACTTCCCTGGCAAGTGCAGGGATCTGAGTTCAATCCCTGGGTCAGCCACACACACACACAAAAAAAAAAATTCTAATAACTAAAAATTTGAAAATGAGTGGCCAAATGGTCAAAACCATTTTAAATATTCCTGAAATAGAATACCTTCAAGTTGCATCAATTTATACTTTCATCAGAAGTACCTATCTTCGACTACACAGACTATTAATTGCAAGAATCTCTTTTCTTCCAGAAAAGATGCTACTTCTAGTTATTTGGTACTTTTGTTAAAGTGTCAACTATCTCAAAAAGCAACTTTAAGGGACAGTCAAATAGCTCAGCAGATTGAAGTGCCTGCAAGCAGAGGCAGGGGCAGGGTATTCGATCTCCGGGCCTGCCATGCCAGCCTGGTGCTGAGACTGCAATTGAGACTAGGCATGGTGGCACATGCCTGCAATCCTAACTCTTGGGAGGCTACAATCAGGCTGATCACTTGGAGTCCCTTCTAGGAGTGAAACCCTGAACACCCTGCAGATCCTTCCCTAAAATACAAAAGAAAAAGCAACTTTACAATGAAAGAAAACTTTTTAATTTATCGTAAACCAAATTCACTTATGTATCAATATATATAATTACCTATACACATTTTCAAAAATGTTTTAGAACTTTCTGTTGTTTTAGTAATATTATACAAGTATTTTTATTAAACTTCAATAACAATATTGCCACAAAATCCATATTACAGAAACTTTAAAACATTTTAACTACTTTTTATCAATTAATTATTCAGAATCATTCTCCTTAAATACAAATTTAAATGAAATTTCATGCAAACTGTAGGGAAGAGGTGCCATCAAAAATTCTAAGAATCTAGTTTTCTTATTCTTTGCAAGACATGATTCTCTACTTAGTGATAAAATTCACTTATTTGATAATTTTCTTAATGCTGGAGATATGACAAGTCTCATGTTTGATACTAATATATTTTATAAAATAGTCATCTTATGCATACATAAAATACACATACACACACCTAGGAACCTGAAAAAACAAAACAAAGCCAAACAAAAACAACACATGAGAACAGGACAGCTGCTTAGAGTATGATTAATGTTCTTTAATATCTACTCAGTCTAACCATATCTAGACCTCTGGGACAGATGCATTTTTTTATTGTTTTTTTTTTTAACTTAAAAAAAAAAAAAAAACTATATAGATATGGCACATAGTTCTGGAACTGTTTGCTTGCTTTATACACAGTTTTTTCTGAAAATTCATCCTTGCTATATTGTAACTAAAACATAAACAATTCTTTTTTAACCTTTTCACAGATCTGGCCATTTGATACACAAAGGATGTACAAGTAAAGCCCCAGACAAATAGCTGTCTTCTTGATCAAAAGCTATTCAATAGCCATGTTTCCAACCCTGCGGGGAGAGAGCTGGTCAGAAGCAACAGAGAATGAAACTAGTTAAAAGGAGAAAATAATCAGAAAGCACTGGTCACTGTGAATCTCTGGTCCTGAGGTTGCTAAAAAAAAAAAAAAAACCTATCTGTATACTTGTTCTTCCCTTTTTGGTTGTTCAATTTTCCCGTGTAGGTTTGTAAATGAGGAAAACTCTTCTCACCAAAGCTAGTGCACTTGGGATCTTTCTATCAGGTTGACTGAACTTTCAGTAACTGTACTTTGTTTTCCAAGCTTTAAAAAAATCAAAATAGTTGATAATTTTATTCTATCAATGGAAAAATTTTATTTTATTCCTTTATTTTTTTTTTGTATGTTTTAAGGGTCTACAGAATGTTTAGGGTCTCACTCCTAGATGGGACTCATAGTAATCTGCCTATTTACAGCCCCCAGGAGCTTCGATTACATGCCATCACACCCAGTCTCAAGTGCCCAGGGGTGGGGCCAGCACAGCAGGCCCAAGGATTGAACCCCCAGCCCCTGCACCTGCTTGCAGGGGCTTTAATCCGCTGAGCTATTTGGCCACCCCTATTTCAACCCTCTACTTTGGTGGTTTTCACTCATATCTTCATGTTAACAGCTGTATTTAACATATGTTTTCAGTTTTGTATTTCTAACAAACTTGTCTATTTCAAGTTAAACATTCTAGGTGATCAGGTAATGGATTTTACACCTTTACGTCCTTACAATGCTATGTAAGCTATTCCATTTGCTTCCTGTCTATTGCCCTGTGTTCTATGAGGTTAGAACCAGTGTGCCATATATATTTCTCTTACAAATAGAACTGTAGAATGATATATATTCCTGGTAGAAATGAACAAAAATAACTCAAAGATTTTAAACTTTATACACTGGAAAGAGGAAATGTATTTGTAGAACAAGAAACAAATATTTATTAAGAGAAAAAAATGTGTAAACTACAAGACTATGCCCATTTCTCTTCCTGAATATAGTCTGAGCATACATTATATGCAACATTTTCTGCTCCATATTATGCACAGTATCTGTAAACATATCTGTTCAGGGTGTAATGCATTTGGTTAGTTATGTTTGAGAATACAAACACAAGAAAACTACAGAAAAGAAAGAATATGCTGTTTTCCTTAAGTGGTGCTATGGTACTCGTCATCAATTATTCTGGAAGGCATAAATACCAAAAGTGATGAACAACCAATTGCTTTGGCGGGAAAGGGCAGTGACTCACTGAACAACACACTCCAACAACCCGTAGCTTGCATGTGAAGTATGGAAAAAAAAAAAAAAAAGGAGAACAGGGATAGCATGCACCAAGAAAGCATTGATTCCCACAAAAACTGCACTACAAACATGTACCATATCAACAATAACAAAAATTTTTAAAGCGTCTATACTGAGGTCTAACTGTACTGAACCCTCCTTGGAACATGAGTTCCTGGTCAGAAGGAAACAATGTGATGTAAACTTCAACAAAACATAGAGATCACATGTGATGGATAAGGGGCTAAGATGGAGGCAACAGTCAAAATGTCTCTGCCTGCAAGGAGCTATCATGCAGATTCTAGAATAGAGGTAAAAGTATTTACAAGAACAAAGCAGCGTTCTGGGTGTTCTCATTGCTTACTACTGTAATTTTCAAAGTGGGAAGGTAGGCCCAGAGGGCAGCGTTCCTGAGACAGTTCCCAAGCTATACTGTGTTCTACATTTTTCTCATACTAGTAAGGCTCTTTTGCTCTTTTTGTTGTAGACAAGTGAAATGACATATGAGTGCCTTTTATTAGTGTGCAATAAAATGGGATATACCAAAGGACAACAGCCTCCATTAAGAACTTCCACAGATGTTCTAATACTGATCTTGAACCAAAACCATTTCCTTCACAGAAGGTCATTTTATTAGAAAGTACTTCTGATAAACCAAGGATATTGAGTTAGTTATCTGGAAGTCTTTTTTTCCTAAAAATGGAAGAAATGAGCCTGTTAAAGATCCTATAGTATATGTTGCAAGTGAGGCCCAAAGCCTATCTTTGGAAGCTTTCTGAGAGGGCTGGGGATGGTAGTCAGGTGTAGCTGTTGACAAGAGCAGACAGGGCATCTCACCAGCCCACAAAAGAATGCATGAGGTAGTGATGGGTGCTCAAAAGACAGACAGTAAAAGCCTCTGGATGACGGCACTGACAGGTCCCACTTGGTGGAAAAGGCAGGGCAGACTCAGCACTCCAACAGCCTGTAAGACAGGTATAAAAATACAACAGGCACAGCTACGCACCGGCTCTCTCCACACCTGTGGATCTCAACACTACAGGTTCTAGAAAGAAGCTTTACCTTTCAAACACCTCAGGGCTGAGGAGTATTTTTGGGCTAATTTTTTGGTCTCTACTTTGAGGCTTTTCCCCCTTCTTTTTTTTTGTCTTCTTTTACCTGGTTTCCTTTTTTTTCTCTCTGAGGAAGACAAACTTTATAGGAAACTGAAAATTGAGATGACTGAGATACCTCCTGGTAAAACATACACGGAACACATAATTGTATACTCATGGATTAAGATTATTTTATTAAGTTCCTATAATAACATGTATTTATTCTAATCGCCCCCCACAATCTCTTAGACATCTCTGTATTTGCCAGAAATCTCTCCCTTGTCTCCTATCTGTATCTTTTATTCGGTTCTTTGTATTTTGCCTTCTTCAAGGGAAAGCTCCAGGGCTAGGGAGATAACTTGGCAGTCAGTACTATATGCCTTGCCTGCCCCACCCCAGACACACTGTGCTGGCCACAAAAACAAGCCTGGTAGCCTACATCTATAATGCCAGCGCTGAGGAAGCTGAGACAGGAGGATCATCATGAGTCCAAGGGAGATCCTGTACCAAATACATAAATAAATAAAAGATTAAAAAAAAAAAAAAATTAAGGGCCAAGGAGATGACTCAGTGGAATAAGTGCTTCCCTGGCAAGCGGAAGGGCCTGAGTTCAATCCCTGACTCTGCCCCTCCCCCCCAAAAAAAAATCACAGGAGAGTACCTATAATGGTTTCTAAGCTTGGGTCTGATTTATTTCACTCAACATTTATTTTCCGCATTCACCCATTTTTCTTCAAACAGCTCAGACTTTCCCTTCCTGGTAGTATTCCACTGTGCATAGCTATGAGTGAGTTCAGAAGCAGAGTACCACTGACCCTCCAGTAAGGAGCACAGGCCCCTCTGCTAACTCTTTTAGTTTGAGCCTTGAAAGGCTCTAAGCACAGGACCTAGATGAGCTCACTCAGACTTCTGACCTATTCAGCACTGTGACACATGAAATATGTTACGTAAAGCTGCTTAATTTGTGGAGTTATGTTGAGGCAACACGACAAGTACTTTAGATGCTAAATTCTAGGCATGAAAATATTTCAAACTAGTCAGAGCAAAGAATGTATGGGCAAGGAAGAAAAGTTTAGAGGTGAAGTTTTTAAGATAAACAGGATATAAATCATGGGAAATCTGAGACACTGTTATGTGAGTCACAAAAAGCAATCAAAACTTTGTTTAAAGACAGACATAATGAACAATGACAAACGACAGCAATATTAACTAGTGTCTTAGTTACTTTCTTGCTGCTGGAACATAACACCTGACATCTACAACTCAGAGGAGAAAAAGTTTACTTTGGTTCAGTTTGGTAGGTAAGACAGATGAGAGTTCAAGGCACAGTAGGCATTGCTAAATACTTTAGAACATAACCAATAGCCCAACGGTGCCACAAGAACCTTTCCACTGAGAAGACAGCCTCAGGGCACCATGTTCCAGAATGGTGGTGACCTAGGGAAGTTGCTCCTCATGACTGGGTTCACAGCACTCAACAATCCAGACACCCAACCCCTACAGCCAAGAGAAGGAGCCAGTTACTGCTCCAGCTGGCAGGAAACCTTGACATCATCCATTTTGTGCTGGTTTAGAGCAAAAGTTGTGGGATCAGGAAGTGGACAGGCAGTGAAGCTGAAGTTGCAGTGGAAACCCCTAAAGGCTGGAGGAGCCAGAAACATGGTCTGTCTGCAGAAAGTCACAAGGAGAAAAGCTGGCCCAAGAGAGAACCATGAGAGCTGCAACCACTCTCATGGCTATAGAGGTATAGAGGCAGAGCCACCCAAACCTTTGGAGCTCATATCTTGCTGCAGATTGTCCTGGATGCTAGACGAGGAACAGTGGGACTTAAATGTTGGCCCTGCTGGAATTTGGTCTTCTGTTGGTCCCATTCCTTTATGTCCCTACTTAGAATGAGAATGTCTGTCTTGGCCATGGACAGTTTTTCCTCTGCCACACCACTCTGCCCTGGAACTAGTGGACTATGGACTGAAATCTCTACAAACCACGTGTTAAACCTTTTCTACTTTACCTTAGGGATGTCAGGTATTTTGTCCCAGGTACAAGGAAGTAATTAAGACAACTGAGGATGAGACGCAGAGAGTGGGCAGGCAGTACATCATGACATATTATTAGATAGGAATACATTATAACATATAGGTAACATTTGATGAGACCAAAACAAATTTAAAAAGACAAAAACAATACCCTGTTGAAATTTTATAGAAGTAAAAACACATTCTTGGTTCCTGTTTGATGTTAGATATGACACCTGACACAGGTGATTCAAGATCAGTGCATGATAATGTTTCCCAATCAATATAAGGAACACAATAAAATAACTGTATTTTAAGGTTAGAAACAGAAGTGAAAATAAGCTATTCTAATTCCAAAATAAGAATAAAATTAAAACTTTCAAAGCAATGAGTAAATAGATCATACTCATTTTGTTAGGGTCTATATTTACCTCTGCTATTGCTTTCTGGATAAGCAAATGTAGGCTTATTTGGGGAGCGTCGTAACTCACTATTAAGGAAAGGTTTATCAGTTGGATATAATACATATGGAGATGAAGAACGATGAGCCATATTTTCATTAGACTTCGATGGTTCAGCTAAGACATTCTGAAAAATAAAAATATAAGCACTGTATTAACTTTCACAAATGTAGATATTCATGACACATTTGGCCTGTTTCTCTGATAAGGGACAATAAAAGGAATCTACTTGCTATATGTTATAAAATTCATTATGATGACAAAACATTATTTACACTGATAAAATATAACTCATGTTTTCTTTGACATGATGTCACACTGCACGGGCTTGACCTCAAGTTCAGTCTTTGTGCCTCAGCCTCCCAAGTGCTAGGATTGCAGGTATAAGCTGCCACTCCAGACCTCAATGAAAGTTTTTGAGAATTAATTTTGAATTTCATAGGACAGTCAAGCAACATGCAACTGAAGACTTATACAGTTACTTTAAAAACAGATAAAGAAGGAACCTGGAATCTACTCATTTTATGAAGTCTCTCATCCTAAAACTAGACTCCAATGTTAGAAACACCATAGGATATTATTTCCTCAGAAACAAATCTGAATATCCTAAACAAAAAACTACCAAACTACATAAAAAAAGATACAAGTGATCAAACAATGCAAGCCTAGATGATCATTGCATTATTTTTAATGTAATCTATTAGAGTAAAAATTGGTATGATTACTAAGAAACATGTCCAATGACATTCAATATCCAGAAAAGGACAATTTTCTTGTAACACTATGACACCATAAAAAAATAATAATAATTAAAAAAAAAGGCAACAGCTCAGTGAATTAAAGCGCCTGCAAGCAGGCTCAGGGGCCAGGAGTTAAGATCCCCCTGCTGTGCTGGTTCAGTGCTGAGATTGCAATTGAGACTGGGGTGGTGGTGTATTCCTGTAATCCCATCTCTCAGGTGGCTGTAAACAGGCAGATCACTAAAAATTCCATCTAGTACTGAGACCCTGAACACCCTATAGACCCTTCCCTAAAATACACACACACACACACACACACACACACACTACACAAACACTTGATGGTAATAATTTGAAACATTCATTTTATTTTTCATCTAGATATGGGATTTTTGTTTTTGTGTAACTTATCTAATTAAAATATTCATCTTGGTAGTTATGAGTAAAGAGTAACACAGAAAACTCTATTTACATTTTGGAACCAAAATACAAATGAAGAGCAGGACAACACCTTGCTCCTTCCCCTACCACCTTCAAAAGAGAAAAGCCCCAAAGAACCTGCTTATTAAACTGAGAATCAAAAAAGGCTCATCTATAATTTGGTGACTTTGTAGTATAGCACAGAAAAACACTGCACAAGGCTTCACAAATGAGACCCAAGGGTTCACATCAGTTGTGCCACTCTGAAACCCCTCCACTGAGCTGGTGAGCTGCTGTTCAGAACTGGGGGTTAGCCCCACTTGCCTCACCAAACTGCATTCAGGCTATCTGCTCCACTGTAGGTGTAGTACTCACACCTATAATTATAATCCTCACAGTTATTATACCCATAATCCTATCATTGGATCATGAATTAATCAAACCTCTAGAAGTCCACCCCATGACTGCATGAGGCTTTGGGGGAACAACTAGACACAAACCATGAGAGAATGTTTCATCCAATTTAAAAATACTGCAAATTAAGGCACAGCAATACTTGTGTCCCAGTGCCACAGGCACCTTGCACATGAGGAATGCAGAGTCTGTGATGTTTTGGGCTCTTCCAAGTTTGGTGCAGCCAGGTCTCCAGGATGGTGACAATGGTGGGCTCCAAATTCAGCCCCTGAGGAACATGTAGAGGTGCTCTTGGCCAAGTTCAATAGGTTGTCAACCCCACCAGCCAGGCCCTTGAGTCTGCTATACAGGTTTCTACAGTAGCACACTTCAATGCCACAGCATCTGTGTCCTTTTAAAATGAAGAACTAGGAAACTTTGTGCTGCAACTCCTAGTTTGTACATGAGGGTAATAACAAGAAATAAAATATATTACAACTAAACTACAAAGGCTATTATTGTCTAAGCAAAAAATATCAAAGAACCTTCAATTAACATTAATTGGAGAATGGCAAGATTGCTGGGTAAAATCGTGCCAAAATCACTAATTCTTTCACTAATTAGAAAACTGATTTCAGGAAAATAAAAATCATACAAGTAAAAACTAATAAAAATTAATAACCACAGGTGGAAGATAATTGCCTTCTCCAAACTAAGCAAAAAGAATTAGTAAAATAACGAGTATCTACTTAAAAACAATTACAAAAAAGGGACAAAATACCCATAGACAAATGGGAATTAACATATTAACAAAAGTATAAACCACTGGGGAAAGGATGTCTTCAAAGAGTAGTGCTGTGACAGTTTATTGTAAATAAAAACACGCACAGAATTAATGCCAAGTAAACTAAGAATTTTTTAAGTTTTCAACTTTATATAAAGTCTGTAGAGAAAAATTTAGACTATGGTACTCAAGACCATAAGAAAGGAAAATTTTCTTAACTAATTGTAGAGAGGGAAAACTGACAAATTTTATTATGTTAAAATTAGAAATCTTATTAATCAAAAGATAAAAAGACAAGTCACAGTTCACTTGAAATAATCTTACTGGACTGAAAACATCCAGAATACATCAATACCTACAAATCACTCACAAAAGGCAATCCAAGTAAGAAACAGGCAAAACAGATGAACTCAATCAAAAAAGAAAAAAAAATAGTAAAGGTCTAGAACTGGGTACATCTTCGGGGAACACCAATTAGAAAATGAACCAAATACCATTATAAGAGACTTATTTTAATAATGCCTTGCCTGTGCTTCTAATTGCCCTGCCTGTGCTTCTATTCAGCATTAATTTGGACCTGTAAGTGAGCTGATAAACGGCAAATGGTATTATTCTAGGAAAACAGCACTCTAAGAAGTCAAATTGAAAACTTACTGTTCTCCATGTTATCATTTGAGATCTACAGTACATTGTAAAGTTGGTTCCTAAACACTCTTAAAAGTCCTCCTGTGTTAAAAACATCACCATTTACAGTGACTAACTCCATGCTGGGTTTACTAATATGGAATACAACATGAGTTGTTAATGTTCACAAAATTCAATGTGAACATAAAGTTCATGTAACAGTTTTAAGTCTTACAATGACAACTGTTAACCTAAAGTGATTTTTAAATTCTACTGGAAATGGCAGGCTTCTTTCTTTGAGGCAGGCTCCCACTATGAAGGGCAGGCTGGCCTCAAAGTGCCTTTGGAGCTCAGGTTGGCCTCAAATTCAAGAGATCCTCCAGCCTCAGCCAGTGCCACGATTACCTGTATTTTTCCCTCAAGGCAGGCTTATTTCTAAGGAGCGCAGTTTCTGACACACAGAAACAAAATAATAAAAAAAAAAAATGTCATTTTGTTTTGAGAAATAGCAGCTTCCAAATTACACATTTTGATGTATCAGGTCAAGGTGATTAAGAAGTTACTTTGTTTTGTAAAAGTTTCAGATGTCCTCAGTGCACACTTACTACTTAGAAGTCACTTAAAGCTAAATTTGGCACAAAACCAGGGATGCTTTTTTTCATAAACACTGTTTGAGCTTTCTGTTAAAGCTAGCATAAGGACTACACGCCTGACTACAACCCTGAGTCACAGCTCTGCGTTCACCGCTAGGTTTTCAAGTGCTAAGTTTTGAAAGCAACAAAAACCCTCCTCTCACAAGTGTAATCATTACATCTCCACCCACTCAATACCTGTTCTGCAGTTCTTCTCTATTTCTTACTGCTGTTGATCTAATTCCTGCATGAACTCCACCTGCTTCCATCAGTTACTTCTCCATCTCCTGAGCCATTTGCACATTGTTGCCCTCCTTCCACGGACACCCTGTGTGTAATACTTCTGGCTGCATTATCACAAGCACCTAACATCGAACTGAACAAAGTGTGACTTCCCGGGCGATTGCTTTCCCTTACTCTCTCGCTACTGCATCTCCTTTGCTCACTCAGCCTCCGCTCAGCGCCCGTTTTCATCTACATTTCCAGGTAACAAAACTCAACCCCTTACTACTGCTACCTGCGACTTCAGCACAGCACTTCAAATGCTTGAGACACTCACTGTCTCGTTGCGGCAACTCGCACATCTTAGAAGGGCAGTCAGACCCAATTTCCCAGCTAGGAAATCGCTATCTAGCCTACCCAAGGGCTGCTACCCGTCGTTGATCACTTCAGGTACAGCGGCGCCTGGAGCTGTCCCGCCCAGGAGAAGTTACTTAATTTTACTTACTCAAGGACAGCTCTCAGCGCCAGGCTCCCGCGGGGCAATATTTCTACCCAATTCTTAATACCTGCGTAACAGGTATTAAGTGGGTGGATGGAGATGTAGTGACTACACTTGCGAGAGGAGGGTTTTTATTGCTTTCAAAACTTAGCACATATGACTTCGGAGCCCAACAATCGGTGGACGACCAGCTTCAACTTCAGTTTTGTCATGCACTGACTGAGGGCGGCATTCTCCAGACGCAGTTTGACACCCCAATATCATAAGTGCCGGGGGCTAAACGGACTGGGGCCCCTCAAGGAAAGAGTAT
>PVKA01018949.1:26734-42973 GCA_004027165.1 Ctenomys sociabilis | reverse complement strand
GTAAATTCAATTCCAAGTATAAAAGAAGAAAAAGAGAGAGAGAGAGAGAGAGAGAGAGAGAGAGAGAGAGAGAGAGAAGGAAGGGAAGAAGAAAGAAAGAAAGAAAGAAAGAAAGAAAGAAAGAAAGAAAGAAAGAAAGAAAGAAAGAAAGAGAGAAAGAGAGAAAGAAAGAAAGAGGAAGGCCAGCGAGATGGCTCAGTGGCCTGAGTTCAATCCCCGGTTCCACTGAAGGAAAGAAATTATAATGGCACCCTAAAATATCTTCAGGATGCCGGAAGGTCCAAAAGACTTTTAGACCTAAGTTTTACTTCATAGAAAGATTAATTAAGTTTTCAAAATAGATTTAATTGTACTACTACATAGCCAATATTCAATTGCTAACCCAAATAACCTTTTTCTGTCAAATGTTAGGGAAAAAAAAAAAAAAAAAGCCCTTAAAGGAGAAAGAATGTAGCAGAAAAAAGACAGGGGCCCACATATCCTTTTTCTTAAATTTAATTTGTTACCTATAAGGTTTTTATAGTCAGTGTGCATTGTAACAGTTTATATTAAAAGTCGATCAAGTTTGTCTAAAATGCTAAACTGGCCGCGTAGTACAGTTGACGCTATTGCCCACAGGAAAAGCGATCCAATGTGTTTTACAATTTAAAACACTGTCACAAAGCCAGGGGGGCGGCTGGCACGGAGACCACGGTGCGGAGACCACGGTGCGGAGGAGCAGCGGCTGCCCTACGGGGCTGCCAGGCCCGGCGCCTCGGGGCGCTCAGCGGGACGACTCACGGAGGCTTCAACGGGCACCTTCGACCGAGCTGGGTTCGCAGCTGCCCCTGGAACCCGTTAATCCACCGGGGCTTCTTGGCCTGGTCATAACCAAGCCCGAAGAGGCGTAGCTCCAAATGCAACTGCCAGAAGTCTTAATAGATTTCCTGTCTCCTCCGAGTCATCATCCCTCCCACGCAGGTGGGACAGCGAGTTCAGGCCCTGCCTGCCCCGCACACCCCGCACGTCCCACCCTGCAGGGACAGAGCTGCAGGGCCCACGGCCCTGGGCTCTGTGGACCCCTTTTGGGGAGCACCTCGTAGTATACAGACTGGCTTGGCTTCTTCAAAGGCTGCTCCAGCTACTGGCTGCCAGAACCCCGTGGAGAAGGCCGGCTCCATCTGTGATTATAATGGTCTGTTCGTCTGCACTTCCTAAACCAAGCTACTTGGCCGGGGTCATGCGGCTGAGAAGGGATGAAGCCAGAGTGGAACCCGTGACTTCTGCCCCAGCCTCCCAACCCCAGAGCCGCCTCAGGCGCTCCTGCAGGCCCTATGTGGTCAGTGGTCTCACTGATGAATTGCACTAAGACTACTAAAGCTGAATCTCCAGAAGGCGTCCCTGTGCCATTTTGAGTTGGGACAGAGGGAGCAGAATGGGATGCGTGGAGGAAATGCCCTTCGCCACCTGAGCCAGGCATGGAGCTGTGGTGTTCTAAGCAAGCTGGGGAGGCCCCCCGGGGACACAGATGAGGGCAGGGCGTGGAGTTTTGAAGTAGGGAGAGGGCAATGCTGAGGGCTTTGCTGTGAAAGCGCACACACTGCCTGGAAACAGAGGTACTGTGGGGGCCCAGGAAATAAGGAAAGGAGTGAGAATGTATGGAGGAAAACGGGGAGTTTTCCAGTGATCACAAGTGGCCTCTAACCTCAGTGCCACTGGCTCCTGGGACACTTCCTCACAAACACGGGCTGCTGTCCCCCAGATGGTCACCAGGGCCCAGATGTGCTCATTGCACCAGTTGCAACGAGACAGCCTGAAAGGCCTTCCGACCAAGCAAACTGAGGTGCATCTCGAGCCAGGAGGGACAGGAGAGGCATGGCCCATCCCTGTGCCCAGTCCTTGGGTGAGGGTAGCAGACTCAGTGCACAGTAAGGAAGATCCTTAGACACAGCAGTGAGCTGCATGCAGAGCCAGGGGCCCACGAAGCAGGGAAGTGGGGCCTCCACACGAGGGCCTGTGAGCTCAGAGTAGTAGAAATGGAGCCTGCGGGACCCAGGCTCAGAATCGGTCACCTATATGTTTCCTTTGTTCAAGCCAAGAAAGTTTTATCATCTTGCTTCAAAGAAAGCACAAAAGGATTCAAAATAAGAGAAAAACACTGCCTTTTACCCTTCAGGCAAAGTCTAGTTTAGTACAAACTGAAGAAAAATACAGCACAACAAAGAACGCACCTCAGGACTACAGCCAAATGCTCTCAAGCTTATTGACAGTGTCATCTGTGTCTGCTGGACCAGAGGATTCAGCTTCTATGTCAGCTCTTTTGAGACAGAAGTCTGGGGAACCTCTCTCTTCCCTTTCTGTCCGTCCCCATCCCACAAGCCCCTGCTCAGAGCCAAGAGAAGCTGTGTGTGAGATCAAGTCGCCTGCACCTTCCTGAGGTCTGCCTGAGGGGAGGCAGCCCACAGGCTGGGCCCTTGCGTGACGTGAGGTGTTCCCTTTGGGCATCCCTGGGTGTTCCTTTCAGGCAGACCCTTCTCTCAGGGTTTTGGGCTCCAGGTGTAAAAAGTAGCCACAGACTGTACACACCTGGCAGGGCAGCCCTCCCTCCACAGCTGGTAGGAAAGCTTAGCAGGGCCTAACAGGGCACAGCCCAAACCAGACAGGGCTGGCACAGGACAGGTCTCCAGGTCACAGGGTCAGTCAGTGGACCCAAGAGCCAATCTCGAAGCTGAAGAGGCTGTCCAGTCAGGGCCCCAGGGCCACAGACCTTTTTCAAAGCCCTTAAGTGCCTTAACCTTTCTTTTCTCTGTTTTTTGTTTTGTTGTTGGTTTTTTTTCCCCTTAAGGAGATTCCCCCAAATGGTGAAAGCTCTAGGGCCTGGGGCTGTAGCTCAGTGGTAGAGCACTTGCTAGCCTGGGGGAGCCTCTGGGTTCCATCCTCAGCACTACCAAAACAGGCAACACCCCCTAAACCAAGGAAGCCCTGGCTCCACACCCAGCTTAGTCACTGATACCAAACAATGGAAAACAGCCTCACTTCTTGCAGTTAATCACTTATTTGAAATGGAACCAAGAGAAGGTATTTGATGAAATTCCTATGCCTTTGAGGAGAAAAAGCACAAGATGTACCATCTCTACTATGAAAAACTTCAAAGTTAGTACTTTGTCTAACTCAACACCAGCGAGTGTTGCTGAGGTGTGAGTCAGTTACAGAAGTGACAACAGGGTCACGTTCTCCAGTTTTTCCTCAAGCTGGAGTGCAGTTGGCAATCTAGAGATGGTTCTAGAACATGTAGGTCTGGGCTGAGAGCTGGGGGGAGGGGTGGTCCTGAGGCTCCTGGAAGTAACAAGGCCCAGAGAATATTGCATCCGTGCCCCTTCCTTAGGGGTGTCCTTGTACCACTTTCCCTGGTCCCATCTCTTGTGACACCTACTCCAGTAAGGCCACCAGAGGCTTCTCAGGGTGACTCCTTTTCCTTAGAACTGACACTAACTGACATCCTCACGGGAGGCCTCCAGAGACATCTTTAGCCCTGACCCCACCTGCTGGCACAGGGCTAGACGTAGCCAAAGACTGCACTTCAGCTCCTGCTATGCCCCTACTGGAAGCTGGTAGGCTTGACCCTTCTTCCCCTTCCATCAGGCCTCCTTGCTGTTGGAGCTCAATTTATAAATGAAACTCAAGACCCAGAGTCTGCTCCCAGGCACTGAAGGTCACAGGTTGGCCCCCAGGGAGGAGAGGGCCACTATGGGTAGACATTCTTGAGGCCTTCATTGTCACCTACGTGGCTCCAAGGTCTTCCTCACAGTTGGTCTTGGCATGGAGACAGGTCCAGGAGCTTCCTCAGAGACAACAGAACCTGGAGCCCTCAGGTGGCCACAGATGACCCCTCAGCCTTAGAGGGGGTGTCTCGCACGCTGGTTTCTCCTAAGCCACAGCTATGCACCATGTCAGCGTTTTGTGAATGGGAGCACAGATGTTTTGATGCCATTAGGTCTAGGACAGACCTTGCCAAACGGGTGCCTGCCGGCCAAGGCTGGAAGCCCTCCGCGTCTGAGTCATGGCGAGCCGCGAATGCTTCCTCCAGAACTGCGTGTTATTTTACTTTATTTTTCCAGTACTGGGATTGAACCCAGGGTCTGTGCACTGAGCTATACCCCCGGCCTTCTTTTGGCCCACTAAATTGTCTAGGTTAGGCTTGAAATTGCGATCCTCCCTCCTCAGCTTCCCAAGTGTGCTGGGGTCAGAGACGTGGGCCTCCAAGCTAGGCCTCATGCGACCAAGCCAGAGCCTGACTCTAACTCCTCCTCTTAACCCACACACAGGGCCAGGGGAAGCAGGATGATTTTTCTTGGGCAATTGCCCAAGGCCCTAGCATCAGTCAGGGTTCTCCAGAGAAAGAGAGACTCTAGGGACATGTGGGATACAAGTGGACATCTATCATGATAAATGTCAGAGATGAGGGGAGGAATTGGGGGAGGACAGAGAGAAAGAGAGAGAAACTAAGGGAAAGTAGTTTTTGTTGTTGTTTTCGCAGTACTGGGGATTGAACTCAGGACCTTGCACTTGCCAGAGAGGTAAGTGCCTATTCTTGAGCTATTTCCCCAGAACCAGCTCTGAAATCAGCTGGAGCATGCTACAAAGGGGCTGGAGCTCCCAGCAGAGCCCAGACTGTGGCTCCAGCCCTAGGCCATTGGAGGCTCCATTCCTTCCTCCTCCAGGATCTGTGTTTTGCTCAAGGTAGAAACAGAGCAGCACAGCTGACCCCTGTGAGTTAGTTCAGATGGGGTCAGCCCTGGAGGAAAGATTTACCTCACATCTCCTTTCCTCCAGGGCTGACCCCATCTCCCCATCTCTCCATCTCCATGACTCAGCCGGTCCCTTGCCTACTCGCTCACCTAGATCCCGATCCTAATGTGCTGGCTGTACTCACTGTGCACTGCCCCCTGGGCCGAGTCAAGCCTGTGGTGCCCAGCAGTCACAACCCCCACTGAGTTCCTACTTCCTTGAGTCTCTTCCCGGACAAGGGATCTCTCAGCCCCAGAAATGGGAGTGTGTCCTGCTCATTTCCCTTTGGGATTTAACCCAGCACACATTCAGGAGAAAAGAAGCCTAGGAAACTCAGAGAAACTGATGCACTGGGGAAGAAGGAGCTGCGCTGGAAGGGGCTGACCAGGGCAGCGAGGCAGGCTGGGCTTTGCTCCCTAGGAGGAGCGAGAGCCAGGAGGCAAGGGCGAGAGGGGAGGTTGAGTCATGGCCCTGCTGGGCACCCAAGACACTCGAACTCTTTCTCACATGAGTATAAGAGATTTTGAAAGGGTACAACAGATCCTGAGAAAACAGAATGAATCTGCCCAAAGGAAGAAATTACTGAGATGAGAAGGACAGGAGAGGGAGGTGGGGAAAGAAGTAGAACTATGCACATACGCAGGATGGCTTGGGTAACGGTCCTGTGGATTTCTGCTGGTCTGTGGAAAGGAGCAGTTAATACTTAATGTTTTTTTGTCTTTTTTTCATTTTCTTGCCTCTTTCTCTCTTAATTCATTATAACTTTTCTTTCTTTTTCTAATTTTGCATACATATATCTGGTAATCTGAACAACTACATTGAAGCTAGCACTGCAATACAACAAATACTGTTGAATTCATATTATTTTGTTTGGTGAAATTCTGTATCATTTCTAATTTTGTAGTCAAATGCTCTCCACTGAGCTATACCCCCTCTTCATTTCTAATTTTGTATTGTTATTATTTTTTAATATAATAACTTTGTATTACTATTATTTACTATAATATTTTTTAAAAATTATTTTTAAAAGAAGACATGCAAACTTGGGGTGTATGTGGCTTTTACCAAGGAATGAGGACCCCAAAGCCCAAGCACATGTGGGCTTCTTACCCTCTCTTTGTGTTTGCTTCGAGACAGAAAGGCCTGCAGCCCACAAACCCAGAGAGCTCCTTCCCACCCCAGGGCGTTTGACACACGGGCCCTCTCCCCAGAATCTGCCCACCTCCTGTGGGCAAGTGTCTTCTCTCTGGCATCAAGAAGTCCCCTCTCCGGAGTCCCTACCTGCTTGCTTAGCGTAGGTAGGACACCCCCCTCAGCATCCCGTCGTGGCTGTCTGTCTTTGGGTATTTTCCTAGTTTACCTCACTTTTCTGTCTCTCCTAGGTAAGCCGCGGGGCTGCAGGGACTGTGCTGCCCCAGCGTACTGAGCTCACACTGCTGGCCTGTTCTTCAAATGTCATTCGTGTTGTTCTCAGCACAAACCCCCATGAGGGGGATTTCGACCGTCACCACTGCTCAGAGGAGTCGGAGTGGTACAGACCCCCCACCAAGCAGGGCACCTTCTGCCCACAGTGCTAGTGATGACCTCTGCCGGGACCTCTGGCAGTCCTGGGCCGTCTGCTGCAGCGGGCATGTACCTCTGCGAACGGGCTGACTCCGGAGGCCACAGTGCTCTCCTGCGGTCACTCTCCTCTTCTGGGTGCTGCTCCCAGCAGAAGGAGGCCCCTGGGTGTGGGGCAAGTGTGGGAGGCCCTTTGCTCTTCTCTCCTCCCCTGGTGCTGCTCCAACAGTGGGACTCAGCTGCCATTGTCCAGGCTGCTAAGGACCCCTCCTGCGACATGGCCTAACAGTGCCACCGATCACTTCAAAGGTGAAGCATGGAAGAAGGGCAATGTCCACAGGACAGAGGGCCTGCCAGCCCAACAAATGGACTGAAAATTAGCTTCATGGCCAGGTGTAGTGACACGTGCCTGTGATCCCAGCACTGAGGGAAGTGAGGAAGAAGGATGGCAGGTGTGACTCCTGCCTGGACAGATTAGGGAGGCTCAAAAGGGCTGATAGAGAACTCATGGGTTCAACTTGCCATCAAAAAGAAGAAAAAAAAAGTCATGAGAATGAAGTAAGCCAAGAAAAAAGGGGAAGAGCCAGCCAAATAGCTCAACAGATTAAAGCGCCCACTTAGGCAGATGCAGCAGCTGAAGTGTTGGGGGGTGATTCAGTCCCCAGTGTGTAATGCCAGCCCTGCCCCCAGGGCGTACTGAGACTGTGAGTGAGACTGGGCATGGTGGCTGGCACCTGTAATCCCAGCTCTTGGAAGGCTGTAAACAGGAGAATCACTACCAGCCCAATCTGGGTTGAGGAGATAGCTCAGTAGAATAAGTATTTGCCTAGAGGTCCTGCGTTCAATCCCCAGCACTGAAAAAATAACACTGAGTCCAATCTATGTAGGGAGACCCTATAGAGCTTTATTAAATACAAAAGAAAAAGCATCTTGTTTTCAGCTGCGCAGAGGCAGCTTGTGTGTCTGGGACACTCCAAAGCTAGGATTTTTCTTTGCATACCTGAGGCCCCCTGCGGTGGTTCTGCAACTGTCATCATGCCACAGAATGAATATATTGAATTACATCGTAAAATGCTATGGGTACCATTTGGATTACCATGAGCAAAAGAGAAAAAGGAAGTTGGGAGGCTCATGAATGTTCAAAGAAGGCAAAAAAGTGATTAGCCTGAAGGCTAAGCTCTATCACAAACAGCGCCCTGTGGAGAAAATACAAATGAAGAAGACTATCAAGATGCATGAAAAGAGAAACACCAAAGAAAAGAATGGTGAAAAGACTCCACAAGGATCAGTACCTGCCTACCTGCTGGACAGAGAGGGACAGTCTCGCACAAAAGTGCTTTGCAACATCATTAAACAGAAATGAAAAGAAAATGGGAAGTCCCGCTGCCCAGAGTTCATGCCCAAGGAGAAACGGAAGTATTAAAAGTTATTTGAACCGGAAAGAGAAAAAAGAAGGCATGGAAGAGGATGATTACTAAAGTCTGCCTTGTTGGAGATGGCTTGACAAGAAAACCACCTGTATGTGAAAGATTCATGAGGCCAATAGGCTTACGTTTTAAGAAGGCCCATGTAACACATCCTGAACTGAAAGCCACCTTTTGCCTGCCAATACTTGGTGTGAAAAAGAATCCTTCATCGCCACTGTATACAACTTTGGGTCTTATCACCAAAGGAACAGTGATTGAGGTGAATGTGAGTGGGCTGGGCCTTGTGACCCAAGGAGGCAAGGTCATTTGGGGTAAAACACGCCCAGGTAACCAACGACCCTGAAAATGACGGATGCATCAGTGCAGTCTTACTAGTTTGACAGATGTTTCATACAATAACTTCTTACACTTATTGAAGACTACAGACCGATCAGGAAAGCTATAACTTGAATACTGCTGAACAACTCTCATGATTTTTCTTTCATCAAGAAAACCATTTATTAAATTGTAAAGACATTAAAACGGCCCAGTTTTAAAAAGAAAGAAGAGGAGACTTGATCCAGGAAATGTGGGCCCCACTCAGGCGCAGAAGCAGGCTCTCTTCCTCTACATTGCAGGGCCACCAGTCCAGAGAGGGTGAGCACACAGAACTAAGAGCAGAGACCTTCAAGTCCTGGCCCCAGGGACAGCAACCCTAGTGCTATGTGCACTGGGAAAGAGCTTTTGGAAACAAGTGTTCTGGGAAGGTGACAGGGGTCTAAAGAGGAAAATCTTCAGGAAAACCAAAAAGTTACACAAGGCCAGAAGTCAATCCTACTGGACCATGTGGCTCTGCAGGGACCATTGAACAGAGTGTCATCCGTTGTGACAGCAGATCAACTGTCAGGAATATGGAGTGATTGCCTTAGGAGAGAGACAGGCTGGCAGATGTAGTGGTATACAACTGTAATTCCAGCACTTGGGAGGCTGAGGCAGGAGGATGGCCACAGGTTTGAGGGCCAGCTTGGATTATATAGTGAGTTTAAGAGCAGCCTGGATTAAAGAGTGAAAACCTAGAGAAGGAAAGAGAAAGAGAGACAGAGACGGAGACGAAGACGGAGATGAAGACAGAGATGGAGACGGAGACAGAGACAGAGCGGGCTACCAAAACCCATGCTCAGGAAGGAAACCAAAGCTAACCTAAATAGCTCTAGACCTATCCAGACAATGAATTCCTAGCTAAGATCTTCCAGAAAAGGAATCTCCAGGCCCTCTCAGCTTCCTTGGTAAATTCCACCAAATATTTCAATAATGGGCACCAATTTCACACAACTTCTTCCAGAAACTAGAAAGTTGACTTCATCAACAGACTAAAGAGAACTGCAGGATCATAAGAACTGAGGTAGGAAAGATGTGTGACAGAATTCAGCACCGATTCCCAATATCTGTCAAACTAGGGTGAGAAGAAAACTTGAACCACAAAACTGGCTCCTAAATCCTCCCCCCCGGAACAAAACCATAGCTCATCAGGCAACCTGGCAAGCACAAGGTCTCAAGTTCAATCCTTGGTACTGGAAAAAAAAAATCACATTCGGTGCTAGGAAACGATGCTATCTGAACAAAACAATGATGTTCTCTCTCCAATGAGACACAGCACCACAAGTTTTACTCTGCGTCACAAGGCCAAATGCATAAATGACAGGTAGAGTGGAAGGAATAAAACTGCTCCTATTCACAGACAACACTATCTATGTAAAACTTGAGGAAACCTACCAAAGACATAAATCCCTGGTAAGTGAGCTCGACCAGGTCACAAAATATAGTCAATACAGAAAAGCCCACTGGCTCTCCATGTACTATATATATATATACAACTACATATCTAAAAATAGCTCCAGATTGGGCATGGTGGTGTGCTCCCATAATCCCAGCACTTGGAAGGCTGAAATCAGGAAGATCGCTATGAGTCCGATCTGTGTAGTGAGACCCTGTAGACCCAGTACTAAATACATAAAAATAAAAAAAGAAGATTCTGCAATCTTTTAACAAATAGTGTTGGATCACCTGGCTATCCATATGCAAAACACTATCTTCACCGTAAACTTCACTTTATTAAAAAAAAAAAAAAAAGAACTCAAATCATAGTAAAAATGTAAAGCTATTAACATGTAGAAGAAAATATAGAAGAAGAATTTCATGACTTGGAGTTAAGCCAAATGTGTTTAGACTTGACCTCCAAAAGCCTGATCCATAAACATCAAAACCTAGTAAATAAGATTTCATTAAGACTTAAGACCTTTGCTTTATGAAAGACACAAATTAGAAAAAGTTTCAAGGTGAGAGAGATGGCTCAGTGGAATAAGTGCTTCCCTGGCAAGCGCAAGGGCCTGAGTTCAATTCCCGGTTCCACCAAAAAAAAAAAAAAAAAAAAAAAAAAAAAAAAAAAAAAAAAAAAAAAAAAAAAAAAAAAAAAAAAAAAAAAAAGTCCTATAAATTATATTTTATGGGGCCGGAGAGATGGCTCAGTGGAATAAGCACTGCCTTGGCAAGCACAAGGGCCTGAGTTCAATCCCCAGTTCTGAAAAAAAAGAAACAGGACTTGTACTTAAAATATGTAAAGTTCCCTCATAACTCAACAATAAGAAAACAAATTATACATTTTTAAGTTTCAGGAACTAGTGAGGATAATATAAGCAAAATCTATTATACATAGTGAATGCCCCCAAAATGGGAAGGGGAGACAGTGGGGCAAGGAGGACGATGGAGTGAAAATGATCAAAATATGTTCTGTGGGTGAACGAACCTGCTACAACGAAGCCCATGACCTTAAGAAATGAGCAAGCTGGTTACCATGGGATGGTTTTTTTTTCCAAAGCAATTGGCCTGTAGCTACTTTATAGTTGCCACCACTGGTTACAGTCCCAGCTACTTGGGAGGCTGAGAGAAGAGAACCACTGGAGCTCAGGAGTTCAAAGACCCACTTGGATACATAATGAGACTCTGTTTTAAAAAAAAAAAATAGGGAAACAAATAAAAAGAGAGCTTGAATGGGCATTTCATCCCCTAGATTATTTATATGGCAAATAAACATCTGAGAAATCACACCTGTTATTAGTCTTCAGGGAAATGGGAATTAAAACTACTATAAGAAACTACTAGCCGGGCGTGGTGGCGCATGCCTGTAATCCCAGCACTTGGGAGGCTGAGGCAGGAGGATTGTTGTGAGTTCGAGACCAGCCTGAGCTACAAAGTGAGCTTAAGGCCAGCCTGAACTGCATAGTGAAACCCTGTCTCAAAAAGACAAAAAAAAAAAAAAAAGAAAGAAAGAAAGAAACTACTACAGATGTGCTAGCGTGGTTTGGCCGGCC
This sequence comes from Ctenomys sociabilis, assembly GCA_004027165.1. Taxonomy (NCBI): domain Eukaryota; kingdom Metazoa; phylum Chordata; class Mammalia; order Rodentia; family Ctenomyidae; genus Ctenomys; species Ctenomys sociabilis. Next base: position 31,872 of record PVKA01018949.1, on the reverse strand, counting down.
TGGCAATGTTAGGTGTGGGTGGAGGTGGAGAGCACCAGGTCCCTCCCGCTCAGCTGGTGGGAGTGTGGTGATCCATAGGAGGTACAGCTCAGTAGTCCTTTGCACAGCTAAATAGCCATTTGCCTCACAACCCAAACTCTCACACCTAGATGCTCACCCCAGAGAAATAGAGAAATGGGCCTCTTATCTCCTCCGTTGGAATCACCAGGGCAACTATTTAAACATGGATATTTGAGACATACCCCAGACCCACTGAATCAGAGCATAACTTTTTTTAGCTGAACAGGGGATTGAACTCAAGCCCTTGCGTTTGCCAAGGAAGCATTTATTCCACTGAACCATCTCCCTGGCCCAATCCATGGGGAGTGCAGTTGGCATCCGAGGACTTTAACAGTCCCCCCACCGTGTGTGTGTGTGTGTGTGTGTGTGTGTGAGAGAGAGAGAGAGAGAGAGAGAGAGACAGACAGAGACAGAGACAGAGACAGACAGACAGACAGACAGACAGACAGAGCAGTCTGCCCAAGGCCTCCACACCCCTCGTGCCACTGCTCCTAGAGCTCCTTCTATACAGTGGCCCCTCTAGTGAGAAAGACAGAGCCAACCCCAATCCGATCTAACTTCTCAGGACAGGCAGTGATCAGTCTAACCAGAACCTCTCAGGAAACCATAAGAGAAAAATGTAAGGGCAGGCCAAGGATCTGGGGGTGAGGCTCAGAAGTCCCTGCAAAGGGTGTGTGCCTGAGCTGAGATCGGAAAGCTGACAAGAGGCCGGGTAAGGCAGAAGAGCCTTGCAGGCACAGAGGCGGGGTGAGAGCACAAGCCCCAGAGGACTCTGGGTGAAGATCACCCTTTCACTGGGACTTTGAGCTGAACACCTATGGACGCCCCCCCCCACACACACACACACCTGCCACAGGTGCTTTTGAAGGTAGAGAAAGCAGAGTTTATTGGTAAGGAATTTGAGAAAACCTGGATGTGGCCAGACAGGGATTGGATCCAGATTTCCTGGGCGGCCACTCCTGCCTCTTCAGTTGCAAACCGACATAAAACTGCCCTCACCTCGCCTGTCTTCTGGTGACCCCGGGAGATGGCTGTTTGCCCCCTTCCTTAGGAGCCTAGCAGCTAAGATCAGGAGGTGGCAGGGCGGGGCTCCTGTGCCCCTGCCCCTTTCCCTGCTGGGGAGGAACTCCCTGGGGATGCAGCTCTCTATGCTTATGACCACGAACAGTCACACCTCTGTGCCTTCAGTTTCTTTTCTGCAAAATTCCATGATAACAGTTGTGACCCCAAGGTTGCTGGGAGGACCGAGTGCCAGAGGATCCCAGCAGTACCAGGCTCCGCTCCTGCCCGTCCTGGGGTGCTAGAGCTGCGGGGTGCTAGTGGGCTGGGCCGGGCCGGGCTGCACGGAGGGAAGCGGTCCTGGCTGACAGCAGCAGCCTGGTGGACGCTGGTCGGGAACCTGACAATTCCGAGTCCACCTTCCGGAGACGAGTTTTCAATCTCCATTTTCAAAATCAGTTTCTAATAGTCATAAGGGAAACGTGACTGATCAAACAGACAAATCCAAGTGGACTTCAACAAACATCAACAGCAGAGAAAAAGCGAACAGCGAGCTCCTGCGCGCTGGTGAAAGGCAACCAAGCCCCAGCTCCAGGCGCCGGCCTCGGGAGCCCAAGCCCAACTCTCGGGGCGCCTCTGCCTTGGGGATGCTTCAGACGGCTCAGCAAGTGGCCGGGAGTGTTCCCGGAGCGGCGACGGCAGAAGGCTTCAGGGCGAGATGTAAGCGACGGCGGGAGGAGAAATTCTTTAACCCCACCCGATGGCTGGGAGCTCTTTGCCAAGACCCAGGAGGGACCGGCGCGTCAGAAAGGCCGGGAATCCTCCCCGCTACTGGCTACTCTCACGGGAGCGCCCGCCCCGTGCGGCGACACCGGCCCAGGACCCCGGGGCCCCGGGCCGCGAAGCAGCGCAGATGAGAGAGGGAACCCTACGCCTCCCACTAAAACTGAGCCCCGAGTCCCCAGCCCAGCATCAGGGTGGGGTGCCCCAGCCTTGGCGTCGCCCCCTGCTGGGAGGCCAGGCCAGGCGGGTGCGGTGGCGGCGGGGACACTGACCTGGGCAGCCCGCGACCCGGGCCAGGCGAGGAGCAGCAGCAGGAGGACGAGCGCGCGCGGGCAGCCGGGCCCCATCTTGCCCGTGGAGCCTCGCGCGGCAAGCGTGGAGAACTCGGTGCGCCCGTCCTGCGCGCGGGTCCCCGCCGTGCGCGGTCGCCGGGACGCAGTGGCCCTCGGGGATCGGCGCCGCCCGAACCGAGCGCGCGGGCGGAGGTGGAGGCGCAGTCTCCGGCCAGGTGCGCGGCGCGCCGGCCCCGGGACGCCAGCGGCCACGAGTCCGCAGCCGCTCGCCCCAGACGGTCCCCGCGAGGCGGGAGGCGCCAGCCCCTTGGCCAAGGCCGGCGGAGGAGGGGCTGCCCGGCCAGGAATGCGCCTGGGAGCGCGCCCAAGCCGCGCGGCTCCCGGAGGAGGCCGGGCGAGACGCCGAGGACGGGTGCCGGCATCCTCGGCTGTCGCCGGACCCGGAGCCCACCCTGCGCTGGGCCACTCCCAGCTGTCCTCACTCCCCAACCCGGGAGACCGAGGCTCCAAGTCACCCAATGACCGTGGCAGAGGGAAGGAAGATCCGGGCCTAGGGCTGCCCCACTTCCAGGCCCCCAAGAGGTCACGATCCTCTACGACACGCAGAGACTATAGCCAATGTGGCCAGGAAGGACATGGGCTTCCTAGACTTGGCCTGACGAAGTGCTCCCTCCAAGGGACCAGTGTGTGGGAAAATAACCCTGCTGGGTTTTAAGCGCACATAGTACAGGGACCTTAAAATTGACAGCTTCCCCCCCCCCCAACTTTGGGTTTCTGTTTCTCACGAAGACGCAGTTTAAAAAGTAGATCCAATTGCAAGCAACAGCTCAAGTGGTATTACAACTTCTGGGCAGGACAGGCAGGTGCGGTCCAAGGCCCTGGTAGAACCTGCATGCCTAAAACCTAAGCTCCTGTAGGATGCTTTGTGTTCTTCCTGAAAGGTTTGCAGAAGGTGGCCCTGTGCATGCCTGGTGTGCACCACAGCTGCTCAATCCCCAGATCCCTTTGTCCTTGTCCACATTTTGCCCAGAAAAGCTCACCCAGGGCAGGTGGAAGGGTACCCCAAGGTGGAGCCAGGGCTTCAAGAAAGCTGGGCAAGAGCCCAGGACCCATGCCCTCTCCATTTGCATTTTTGGTTGAGTATCCTCAAGAGAGACCTGGTCAGAACACTCCTGCTCCCTGTCCAGGTGGAAAAGCTGCGACAGCTGTGGCCCAGCCCAGGGCAGGCTGCTGAGCCTGTGGTTTCAGTTGGCTGTCTTTGCCAGAAGCCCAGCATTGCCCCTCCCTAGCTGCCCTTGCTCATGAACAGAAACACTGTCCCCTGGCTGGGCAAAGGGAAACTGGCATGCCCCATTTACGACCCCATTTGAGCTGCTACATGAACACCAGCAACGTTGCTTTCCGCAGTTCCCAAGGCTGGCAGTCCAAGACTGAGGTGCTGGCAGGTTTGGTGACCAATGTGTGCCTTTCTGGTTCATCTACAGCAGCTTGCTGTATCCTCCCCAGGCAGGACACAAGGTCTCTGCCCGGAGCCTCCTTTATAAGAACATGACACCAACCCCACTTATGAAGATGGGACACTCATTAACTCATTATCTCCTGAAGCCTCAAGCCTCGCCTCCTAGTACATCTTGAGGGCTCGGTTTCAACATATGAGTTTGAAGGAAATAAACTTTCAGGCCATAGCTAGCCCCTGCAGAGCACAGGCTGGCCACTGAAGCACTGGCTACCTAGGAAGTCCTTCTGCGGTCTCCCTCCCGCCCCCTGTTCAGGAAACAGAACAGGGCCCGTGTGCTACGTCCACCCTGCCCTAGGGCTGGAGCCAGGGCCTCACGAAAGCTGGGCAAGAGCCCAGGACCCGTGCCCTCTCCATTTGCATTCTTGGTTGCGTATCCTCAAGAGAGACCTGGTCAGAACACTGCTGCTCCCTGTCCAGGTGGAAAAGCTGCGACAGCTGTGGCCCAGCCCAGGGCAGGCTGCTGAGCCTGTGGTTTCAGTTGGCTGTCTTTGCCAGAAGCCCAGCATTGCCCCTCCCTAGCTGCCCTTGCCTCCAAAAAATGAAAGGTTTCATTCTAGCCAGTGTGGCCGTGTTTATTTTGTGTCTTATTCCACCTTGTGCTTCTGCTGCAAGCTCCTCTGCCAGCCTGGCTGTGTGCTAGGCTCCAGAACTGGGCGGATGTGAGAAGCCCTCTTCTCTCTCTCGCCTTTCTGTGGAGCCTTTTGGCTGGAAGAGATTCCAGGGTTCAATTGAAGCCAGATCGGGTATGGTATTTGGGCCCAGGTATGGAAACTAAGGTCAAAGGCCTGAGCCCACTGCCCAGAGCAGCCCTACTTCCAGGAGACTTGTGTTGCTTATATGGAATCCACAGTCACATAGAATTGCAGGGATTTTATTGACAGGAACATAGATCTTTCTGCTCCCTTCCTTCTTTTCAAGCTCTTCTACATTTCAACAAGGATTTTCAGTTAAGTTGTTGCTGTTCATATTTATTATTTTCATTGGTCACCCTTTCCCTCTGGGTGCCTGCCATTCCACGCTTGTGGCATCTGTTCTGAATTAACCTTCCGGTGTGTGACTGCCCCTTCCCTCTGTGTCCACAGATGCCTTGGATCTGTAGTCCCTGAGCAGATTCCCTGCAGCTCAGAACCTACCAAGACTGACGACCCCTTGACAATAAGCTGGGAGTGCCACATTTCGGACTCCAAAAACTCACCTTGGACCTAATACAGTGAGTTTGTCAGCTGTACTATTCCTTCTGTTTCCTCTCTAGTTTTCAAGAGAACATCCTGGATTTCTGTGAGGTTGATTTTGTCACAGTCATGCATCTGAAAGAAATAGTTAAGCAGGTTTTGGCCAGGACCTATGGCCACCTCCTGGAACCGCTACTCTGAAACACTCATGCTCTTCGTGTACAGCAGGAATGCAATGCAAGAGAAGGTGAGAAGATGGCTAGGGGCTGGGAAGATAGCTCAGTAGAATAAGCACTTGCCTGGCAAGCACAA
>PVKA01018949.1:0-26634 GCA_004027165.1 Ctenomys sociabilis | reverse complement strand
CAGCCCCCACAAGCACCTGTGAAGGATCCTAGGCCAAAGCCCAGCATGTTATCCTGACCAGGATAAGAGTAGGAAGGCCAGGGATAGGGCGGTTACTCAGGAGGAGAGCAGTGATTTTGCCCAGTTTGTTCATTACACAAATGTTTACCAAGTGTCAACGCCAGGCCAGGCCTGGACCAGGCACTATATTCCTCTTCCACTGTTTATCTGGAACTTTCAGCAACAACAGGCAGTGCTGCACTGAACATGGAAAAGTCTGTCTGCCTAGTATTACCCCCAGCCAGCCAGAAGAAACTACTTTCCTCCCAAAAGACCACTTCTAGTCTTACATGGTGAGAAAGCCTCCAAACACACTTCCTTGTGCTGCAGCAGGCAGTATGTGCTATGGGAGTGAGACTTTGGAAACCCACACACGCCACTCTACAGTGGAGTCCAAATATCTGTGGAAGGGGCTGGTGGTCGGGGCAGTCAGAAACACACAGCCCATGGCCAGGCAGGCGGTGGTGCATACCCGCAGTCCCAGAGCTCTGGGAGGCTGAGGCAAGACAGTAGCAAGTGTTAGCAGAGCTTGGGCAGCTTAGTGAGACTCTGTGTCAACACTGAAAACAAACACGTGACCCTTCCCTCCAGGCTGCCCCTGTGGCCTTACACCTCTCCTATCCTTTGAAGGCCTCATCTGGAAATAAAATAGCAGAATTACTATGAGATTTCAAAATAATAAAATGCCTGGCAACAGTCAACCTAAGCAAGTGCTCAGTCACAGGGACACTTTGGGCCAGGGAGATAGCTCAGTAGAATAAGTGCTCTCCTGGCATGCACAAAGACCTGAGTTCAATCCCTGGTTCGGCCAAAAAACAGAAAGGGACACTGTTCAGTGTACTCAGATGGCCACAGTGTGAACAGGGAGCCAATGCCTCTTAGCAGCTACTGAAGGCCAATCGCTCTGCCAGTCACGGCACGCACATACCCACGTAGCCTCCTGACGCAGCCCTGGCAGCCTGCTTCCTGTTCCCCTTTCATGGACTGGAAAATGGACATTTCGAATGTGTAGGTGATCCAACGTCAGACTGCACTGCTGAGCAAGTGACGAACAAGAGAGCCTGAGTAGATGTGGAAGAGAACCGCTTGCTCATTTTGTAGCTTTTCTGTAAGTCTACATTAATCCATAAATATGTGCATAATTTGATGCTTTCTTGTTATAAATTGGTTTTGAGAAACTTTCCACTATGTCTAATCTGTCAACCTTATTGCCACAAAATGGTATTTTCTTCCTGGCTTTCCCAGTCTACAGTGAGAGTTCCTATGTTACTCCTGATGTGAATAATTTATGTGCTCTCTGTCCCTATTTTTTACTTTACATTTATTTTACGCTGAATTTATTCCTGTGTCATGCTTTTGTTTCTTCTAAGATATCTTTGTTTTCTGTATTTTTAGGGAAGGGTCTGCAGAGTGTTCAGGGTCTCACTGCTAGATCAGACTTGTAGTGATCCTCCTGTTTACAGCCTCTCGAGAGCTGGGATTACAGGTGTGCGCCATCATGCCCAATCTCAATCGCTGTCTCGGCATGATCTGGGGGCAGGGCCAGCACCGCAGGCCTGGGGATTGAACCCCCGGCCCCTGGACCTGCTTGCAGGTTCTAACTCCTGAGTGCTAGGCTAACAGGGGTAGACCTGGTTCATTGTTCCTTTTTATTTTTATTTTTTATTTTTTTTGGCAGAACCGGGGATTGAACTCAGGCCCTTGCATTTGCCAGGGAAGCGCTTATTCCACTGAGCCATCTCCCCAGCCCCTGTTCCTTTTTAAAAGGAACATCTCAAGAGGTGTTGCCAGCGCATGAATGGGTCCACCAGCCACAAGCTCTGTAAGTGTGGTGGTGAAGCTTGGACATTGGTTCAGGGGCCAGGTAAGCCACATCTAAAGTGCCAAGCTCAGCATTTCTCACTGTAGCCTCACACACATGTAGCCCAACTTCAGCGCTTTGGGGCCAGCGGCTCCGTGTCCAGCCACATCTGGTCCAGGTACGTAGAAGCTCCACTGCTGCAACACACCACTTCTTTTGGGTGACATCTTTCCATCAGTTGGTGGATTCTCAGCAGTGTATACCCTTGGGGGCCTGGGCAGTTCTCAAAGTGAGCCCAAAGATTTGAATCTCTTGCTTTGCAGGGTGTTCTGAGTCAAGAGTGTGGCAAACTATTTCCACAGATTCCCTGAGGCCACTTAGAGGAAGGGCTCTTTTTCTTCATCATTACAGCTAGATATTCATAATGTTGTTTATCTTTTCAAAGAGCCAACTGTCGCTTTTATTATTGCTTACACAGGCTTTGATTACTTCAGTGGTGCTGGGATTTGTATGAGTTGGGTTGGGTAAGATGCATTCGGGTAGATGCATGCAGACAGAGGACCTGTGTGTATGGGCCTGGGCAGTTGTTTTGTGGAGATGGCCCAACCAAACCTGGCAAACAATGCAGAACTCGCTAACCGGTAGTTCCGAGGGTGCCTGGGCTCTGGTGGTGGTCCCTAGTTGTGTGTTTCCTTGGGTGGTTTGCCCAAGGGGAGAGAGCACGGATATAAGGATGCAGGAGCCTCATAAAGGCCATGGGTGGGAGTACAAGCTCAGGATTGGCTGGTTTGGGTGTCAGAAGTGTGACAAGCAGACACTTTCCAGGTCTCTAGGAGTTAGCTGCATCCCTTGAAAGTCTGTGTAAATTTTAGAATCAGTTTCTGACAAAAAAAAAAAAAAAAGGTAGCATGTAATTCTCACAGGAGTTGTGTCCACTCTGTAAATCAGTTTGGGGGATGTCACCCCCTTACCCCTCCCCCATCTTCCAGCACAGCAGACTGAACCTAGGAAGTACTGGGTGTCGTCCCACCTCTTTCACTCTTTGAAGATTTGAAGCCAGGTCTTAGGGTGTTGTTCAGACTGGCCTGAAACTCATGGTCCTTCTGCCTCAACTTCTTGAGTACCTCATTTTATAGGTGCGTACCACCAAGCCTGAGGTTTGTGTGTTTGCATGTGTGTGTTACCAGGGATTGGATCTTTGGCCTTGTGCATGGTAGGCAAATGCTCCATCACTAAGCGACATTCTCAATCATTTTAATTTAACTATAATCATTTTACCTATAAACATGGGCTTTTAAAATTCATTTATAGGCCTGGCCAAATAGCTCAGCGGACTAAAGTGCCTGTTTAGGCAGACACAGGGACCAGGGTTCAATCCCTGGTGAGTCATGCCAGCCTCACCCCCTCAGGCATGATTGACACTGGGTGAGGTGTCTGCATGCCTGTAATCCTAGCGCTTGGGAGGCTGAAAACCGGAGGATCACTATGAGTCCAATCTGTGTAGTGAGACCCTGTACTAAAAACATTAAAAAACTCATTTATAGTTTTGCACTTCTTTGGCTAATTTATTCATTGATATTTTACTCTTTTTAATGCTACTATAAGTGGATTTGTTATGCTCATTTTTTTTGTTTACTGCAAATATGTAGGAATACTGATTTTTTGCATTAATATTGTATTGCGTGCCCTTGATAAATTCATTTTTAATCATTTTTAGTGTATTCCTTAAAGGTTTCTATATACAACATCAATGTAATAGAGACACTTTGATTCGCCATTCTAACTCTGTAACTTTTATTTCCTTTTATCTGATTGTGTCAACTCGAAGCTCCAGTACAAGGCTGAACAGAGGCGGTAAGAGTGGACAGTCTTATTTTGTTCCAGATTAGAGACAGCACTTAATCCCTGCAGGTTTATACTCACTAATCTATAGACAACAGAATGTCTTGTTCTCTGAAGGCTGCAGATCAGACGCTGTGCTGGGCGAGGGCTCCTTCTCCACCTCAAGGTGGCGCTGTCTTGCACTCTCCTCATGTAGTGGCCAAGCTCCCCAAGGCCTCCTTCCAAGGACACAGCTTGTCACAAGAGCTCCACCCCCAAGACTTCATCTCTTAATGCCACTGCACTGGGGGTCAGATTTCAACATATGCATTGGGAGAGATTAATCTTCAGACCACCCCAGCAGGAATGCTTCCTGTCTTCCCTACGGGATAGTAGGGTTTTTGTAGATACTTTTTAATCACATAATGGAAGTGTCCTCTTGATTTGTTCAGTATATAATGAAAGGATGCTCAACTTGGTAATGATTTGTCTGTATTTACTGAGATGATCATTGTCTTTGGGATTTATTCCAATTTATATGTTCTTTACTTTGATTTTCAGATATTAAGCCACTTTTGCATTCGTGGGACAAATCCTGCCTGGTCCTGCTGTGCAAATCTTTATTATGCTGCTGGGTTTGGTTTGGTTGTGTACTGTGGAGGACATTTCCACATTCATGAAAAACATGGGTCTGCAGTTTTCATGTGTTGTCTTTGGCTAGCTTTTGCATTAGTTTCACTCATAAAATGAATTGGTAAGTATTCCACCTCTATTTTTGGAAAATATTTGTGAAGGATTAATATTAATCTTTCTGTAAATGTTTGGTAGAGTGCAGTGGTGAAATCACTGGGTCTTGGACTTCATGAATTTTTTTAATTACTTGGCGAATTTCATCACTTATGGGTCTATAAACATTGTTTATTGATTCTTGATTCAGTTACAGGAGTCTGTGTCTCCCTAGGAATCTCTCCATTTCATCCAAGTTCACTGACAAGGTACTATTCATCATATTCCAGTACTTTCTTCTCTTTTTTCCTACTCATTTTCTACATCCTATCTTTTTTGTCTATTAATATTTTATCATGTGAGCTGGGGAGATGGCTCAGAGCAAGGGCCTGAGTTCAATCCCCGGTTCCGCCAAAAAAAAAAAAAAAAAAAAAAAAAAAAAATTATCATGTGTTCAGTGAAATCATTTTTACTTCACCACATTGGAGCTTGTGTTTAGGTGCTCTTTTCTGCCTGCTTTTTAAAAAACTGTATTGAGTACCAGGTCTGTAGGGTCTCACTACATAGATTGGACTTGTAGTGATTACCCTGTTTTCAGCCTCCCAAGCACTGGGATTACAGGTGTGCAGCTACCACACCCAGTCTCAATGCTGTCTCAGTGCGCCCTGGGGGCGGGGCTGGCACTGTAGGCTGGGGTAATGGAACCTCTGGCCCCTGCATCTGCCTAAGCAGGTCCTTCAATCTGCTTAGCCATCTGTCCAACCCATCTGCTTGCCGTTTGATTCCCCAAGGTGTCAAACTCAGTGGCTCTCCAACCCATCCTTGGGGCAGACAAAAGAGGAGGAGGAAAACCTACTGATCTACTGAGCTCACGCCCTGGCTGCACTGCAGGAGTGCACAGCACAGCACCAGAGCCACACAGTGCCTGCCCTGGGGACGCAAGAGTGAACAGCAGGCACAGCACAGCTGCCAAAGTAGCAGGGAAGTGAGCAAGCCAGTGGCCCCCGCGGAGACCTTCCTCCTGTCACATGCTCAGTAATGCTGTCAAGTAATGTGACCTCTGTTTACACGTTGCCTAGAGTCCAGATGGAGATGAAAACGATACCCGGACAACTAGAACTCCAGTAGTGAGTCCAAAAAGAACTTTTTGAGTCCAAAAAGTTCTGTCTGTTGAGTCCAACCGCTGATTTTTTTCTCAAGCACATTTTGACTGCTTTTGCTCCTGTGTATGCACCATACTTTGTTTCTGCTTGTGCTGTGAGCTTCTGGAGAAAAGTGAACAATTTAGGTAAACATCTGAAGATCAGATTCTTCCTCCTTGGTCCCATCGCTGGGACACCATACCTGATACCTGAAAGGAGAGGCTTGACTTGGCTGATGGTTTCCGGGGGTTCTGTCCATGGCTGACTGGCTTCTAGGCAGGACTGTGATGAAGACTGAGGGATCTCAAAGCTGCTGAGGCCACAGCAGGTGGAACGCAGAGCACAGGGCAAGAGCACCAGGGAGAGGGCCGTGCTCAAAGCAAAACCCACCTGCCACGGGGCCATGCCAACAGCACACTCTCCTACAGCCCCTTCACGATCCAGTATCAGTCTCACATACCAGTAAGGTAGCAATTAAGCTTAACCCTCACAGTTCCGCCCAGAGGTTATTTTTGTGGCTGCTTGTTATAGTGTAGTGACTGTTCTTAACTAATTTTATGAAGACTGCATTTTTTTGGTAATGTGAGGTCAGTGGACTCTCTACTCCATTATCCAGCAGTGAGACAACTGTTGGACAGAGGTTTCAACTCTTGGAAGCAGTCAGTATCCCATGCCTCACTAATGTGTTTTTGTGATGGGACCATCTCCAATACACATCCAGGCAGCTTACAACTCTGTCTTAACCTTCACTTCCTGCTTGCCATCTTCGCCAAACATGTACAGTTGCACCCACGCATAGGAGTCCCAGAAATGGGGCTGAGGAGATGGCTCAATGGAATAAGTGCTTCCCTGACAAGCACAAGGGCCTGAAAAAGAGTCCCAGAAATGTCAGAGTTCTTCTCTCAGAGTTCTGCTGTGTCCCTGTGGTCATCTCTGAAGGTTTTTGATCAGCCTATTGTTTGCTTTTACTGTGATTTATTGGCTCAAGCACATTTAAACCATGTGCATGTGACTTTCTAGAATTTTTTGCAAGTATCTTCTGGAAAAGCTGACACAGGCCAATTAAAGACAAGCCTTTCTAGTGGTTCTTTGGAGAAAACCACCATATAAGCCAAATACAGATTAAGCATTCCTAATCCCCAAATATGAAATCCACAATGTTCCCAAATCTAGAACTTTATGAGTGGCAATGTGACATCATGGATAGAAACACCACACTTGACATCATGTGACAGGTTGCTATCAAAATGTAGATGCACCAGAAGCCAAGGAAATGGTTCAGTAGAATAAGTGCTTGCCTGGTAAGCACAAGGGCCTGAGTTCAATTCCTGATTCTGCCAAAAATAAAAATTAAAAAATATAGATGCACTAAAGTATTATATAAAATTGCCTCCAGGCAGTAAGATATATGAGACATTAATGAATTTTGTGGTTAGAGTCCTATCCCCAGGATATCTCATTAAATATACTGCAAATGTTCTAACATCTGAAAAAACTTCCAAACATGAACCACTTTTGGTTCTAAGCACTTTGGAAAACTCAACTATAAATAATTGAGAATAAAGGAATCTTTGAAAAATCTCTAACGCCATTCTGTTCTTTCCAGTCCTAGGGAGCCAAGACAGGTTAACACAGCCTTTGCTCCTCTGAGACTCTCCCATGTTTCTCTTTTTTTTTTTTGGCAGAACCAGGAATTGAACTCGCAGGCCCTTGTGCTTGCCAGGGAAGCGCTTATTCTACTGAGCCATCTCCTCAGCCCCCTTTTCTTCTTCTTCTTCTTTTTTTTTTTTTTTGTTTTTTCTGCCAGGTTTCTTGAATAAATGCTCTTCAGGTTGCTATGAGACTGGCTGATTTCCAAAGTTTTGAGAAAGCTGATTCTGAAAATGTTCACTGTGCAAGTACAGAACTTTGGAGGTCCTTATTCTGCCATTTTCTCTGACGTCACTGGTTCTTTTTCTGGTCAGGCAGGCAATTCACATGGTTTGCACCTTCTCGGAATTTTGTCTCCCGGGGTGTGAGGAGGACTCTCAGTTCCCCTCCAGCCTGAGAGGGATTTGAAGTTTGCTGCGCACACACAGACTTCAAGGGAACCAGCAGGCTGGGAAGTTTGTACCCAGAATCTGGTGCTTACCTTCTCCAGCTGCTTTAGTCTATCTTGGGGTGCTCCAACTAAAATACCACAGACTAGATGCCTTAAACAACAAATATTTCTGTCATAGTTCTGGAGGCAGGGTCAGGTTTTGGTAAGGACTGTTTTTCAGTCATTGGCAATTTTCTTGCTGCGTTCTCACATGGCAAAGTAAGTGAAAGAGTTGGGAGATCCTCTTTTATAATGGCACTAATTTCATGGACCTGGGCTCCCCATTTGTGATCTTACCACCCTCTAAAGGTGAACATCATAATACCATCACTCAGGGGTAGGGGTTTTAATATATGGATCTGGGGGATGGCTAGTGTTTAGTCTATATCACTCTTCAGGAATTCCTTTTTTATTTTTTAGCCATTGTACCTCTTTGCATCTCTCTTCTCCAATTCTTTATATTAGAAAATACAAGTTTCACGTCTGAGTTTAATCTCCCTGCTTGACACAAGAAAGGCCACCGCACTGAGGAATTACCAACACAGTTTCCTTGACCCAAGCACTGAATTCCATCTAGATTCCCTGCATTTTGTCTTCCTCCAACATCTTCAGGCAGTTGTTACTCTAACTCACCCAGCTGTCATCTGTGGGAAAGGTTAGTCCAACAGAAAGTACATTTTTATTTTTATTACTTCAGTACAGGGTCTACAGAATCTTACTATGTAGATTGTGATCCACCTGTTTTCAGCCTGCCAGGAACTGGGATTATAGATGCACGCCACCATGCCCAGTCTCAATTTCAGTCTCAGCGTGCTTTGGGGTTGGTAATGGCATGCCGGGATTGAGTCTCAGCTGCTGAGTCTGCCTAAGCAGGCACTTTAAGAACACACTTTTTTTTTTTTTAGGTGGTACAGAAGTTGAATTCAGGACCTTGCACTTATCCAGAGCTCATTCTTTTTCATATAATTATCTAGAGTAATCATTCAGACACATCAATGCCCAAACTTTCTCTTTAAAAAAAAAAGGTGAGGTGGGGATGTAGTTCACTGATAGCTTAACATGCACAAGACTCTGAGCTCAATCCCAGTACCATAAAAAGGGAAGATTATGGAATTGTATATTTTCAGTATTTTCAATAGGGCTGAAAAAAGACACAGCTGGTAACTCTGGACTCTGCTATACCCCAAAGAAATCTTCATTTATCAAATTAAAAAGGAAAAGCAGAATTTTTATTTATGTGAACTACATAGTGAAATGTGTAAAAAAATCCAAAAGCCAAAACAAGGACAAAATTTGGAGGCTAACAGGAAAGGCAATAGTCATGAGAAAAAAATGTGACATGGGGTAACCAAAGTATCACAAGTCTCCAACCCTCTCATGGAAGTTTTAAAAAACATTTTTCTCCTTTCTTAGTGCTGGGGATTGAACCCGGAGACTTGTGCATGCTAGGCAAGTGCTCTACCACTGTGCTATATTCCACTCCTTACATTTTAAATGTCTTTGAAGTTATAATGTTTAACTTTTTTTTTCAGATTGTTTTGGTGGTACTGGGGATCAAATTTAGGACCTTGTGCTTGCCAGGCTATGATAGTTTATGCCACAGAGCTATCTCCCCAGCCCATAGTTAACATTTTTAAGGGTTTTTTTAAGCCTTAAATTTTTCTAAAGGAAGCTGCTGCTAAGTAAAAGTATACTTGTACCATTTTTAAAGGCAAGAATTGGGGTTGACATTTTTCAATCAGAACTGTTCAGAGACATTCCTTGGCCACCACCTACTGGCTGAGTTCTGAATCTTTACTTCACTGCAGATTCTTATTCTCCAAAACAAATTGCTAAAAGTATTGTCAAAATGAATGACATCTGAATTCAAAACCAGGCCAGCCGATATTACTTGGAATCTGGCTGTAAACCCACAGCCAATTTAAGAACGTCCCCAGAGCAACTTCCTTGTAACCAGAAGTCGACCTTTGCTAGTCGGAAGTCACATGGGGCTAGTCTCAGCCGCAGCTGACAATCGCCTCTGCACCTCCCTTGAGCCTCTGCTGCTTTGGGAGTCTGTGCACCAGGTGCTTCCGATACATCCTCAGAACCCGCAGCAGGCTAACATGAGCCTGTCCAGTGAAGTGTCTCTCTCTAGGACTCCAAGGACTTCAAGGGTGATACCGCCATTGACAAGGAGTCTTATTCCTCTGCCTGCAGGGCGCCTCTGGCCAGTTATTTAAACTGATTCTCAGGTTTCTTGGAAAATAACAGCACCCATCTCACTCGGAACTGGGCAAATACAACTGTTAACAACCTCGGGCTCTGCAGGAACCTCAAGACTCCCTCAGGTGTCATCGGTTATTACAACAGCCCTTGCTTTGCTCCTTCGTTCTCCTCTCAGAGGGAGACCCGGAGGCAAGTGCTCGCCACCACCACCCCTCGGTCCCCCGTGTGGTCTGATGTGGCCAGACAACTCGGTTCTGCCGGGCAACCACGTTCGCCTAACTCCCCGAACATTCCTGGTTGTCCTTCCTTCTGGCTGGAAGACAGCAGGATGGAAATCGATCTTGGCACCCCTGTGGAGGAGGTCACTGGAGCCTCCACATCGGCCCCACACATCCTCCACCGCAAAGTGGGACCACGCTCTGCCTCACCACCACCCACCGGGAGTGCCACAGCTACAATGCCATCTACCCACTCTCTATTTTCATGTCTAGGTAGATCTCTCTATCATCTATCTATCGTGTATTTAAATGCTTTATCTGATACCGGGTCTCATAATGATCCTATCTCAGGCTCCCCAGCACCAGGATTACAGGTGTGTGCCTGGTTTTGGAGGCCAGCACAGTACACTCAGGGTTGCCGGGGGCACAGCATGCGGTACTGCGGATTGAACCCAGGTCCTTGCACTTGCCAGGCAGGTGCTTACACTGCGATCTCCCCAGCCCACTCATCTACATACACAATGCCTTTGAATCCTTACACATATTTCTCTATTATAAATTCTTAAAGATATGATTACATGTAATTTATATATATAACACAAATTCTTCATAAATTAATGACTGCATACTATTCCATTGGTGGTTTAAACTGTTATTCATTATTCTACCATTGACAATTCATCTCTAACTTTATTAGTAATGTAATAAACATTTTTGTACAGAAACCTTATTTTGTATTTTGTTTTGTTATCTTTTAAAACATCACCAAAAATGACGTTATTCAGAGGTTACATACGTTTTTGAACTTCCTTTCACAAAGACTGAGGCAATCATATTACTGTCATTAATGAGCATGCTCAATCAGACAATAGCAAAGGGATTCTACAAACACATAGTAGTGCAAATTCGGGTTAATTTGGTATTTTAAAATTTCCCCTATCAATACTTATTATGTCACGTAACCATACCTACTCTTTGAAGAATTCCACAAACTCCTATTAACTGGAGTATGTATTTTTTACACATTTTCATAACCTAGCATTAATAGATTCATCAAGAACCAATGATCCAAAATTTCACAAAGCACTTTATTACAAGTAAAACAAATATTAAGGCACAAAAATACATCAATTTTTCAAAAAAAAATCCTTCATTTAAAGGAACTTCTAAATTATAGAATAATTTAGCCTTTTTAAATAAAAATATACAACTTTTTAAGTCACTAAACTTTCTCCCCAAATAAATGCTTTCCTAGTTCTAAAGACGTTTCCAACGCAGTACTGAGTTCCTATGTTATAATATACACATCTTCAAATCCTACTGCCATATGACGCTCACAGCGCCAACCACATCTTAGAAGGATAAGGCCTGGGGTTCTGGAGCTTCCTGCATGCTGCTGACCCTGTAAGGTCCCACGTACCAGACCCAGATGCATAAGCTCGGTGGAACAACTCTCTACCTTAGTGCAGAGCTAGGAGATGGACCCAAACCTCTTTCAAAAAGAGTATGAAGACCAACATCATATATACATTTTTAATACTTCCAGTATTGACATTATAGGAGTACAAACATATTGTGATACAGAAAGTTGGTATTCTATAATATATGAAAGATAAAATTATTTTCTTTACAGGAAAAGTATGAGAATATCTTAACATCTCTGAGGCTTAAAATATTCACCTATTTTTCCTTAATTTTGAAATAAATTGACTATGCTTCCAAGAAAATATTTACTAATCTAAACCACATCATGTAAATTCCCTCTTAAACAAATTTCACACATTGCACACATCCAACATGGACTGGGTGATGAGAACTCTTTAAGCATTTTCCCAAAACATGTTTTGCTGAACCCGTATCATCGGAGCCCTTCACCGGCAGGGAGACCCACCCTGGAAAGTGGCCATGAGCACCTGAAAGGCTGGGGTGGCAGGACAGAGACCCCCTGCCAGCCAAGGCCGGCAGGGAGGAGCTGGGCAGTGGCAGGGGAGCTCTCCCACCGTCTGGCAGGCAGCCGCAGCAATAGTTTGCTCCTGTGCACACATGGGTCTGAGAAGGGCCAGAGGAACCCTCAGCTCAGGTCCTCAACCATCAGCAGATGACACAAAAGCAAGGCGAGCACATGACCTTCTACAAACATTTCCGAGGTGACTAGGGGACACTGCTTTCTTTGGAAGGAGAATGGTGGCACTCTGGCCAGGAGCTACCCCACACAAGTAACATCCCCTGTTTGCTAGGGGCTGAAACAAGTCTTTGTAAACACTGCTGAGGCTGCTTCCGAAGCATCACCCTCGTGGCTGGCTCTCATCCCCACCCACCCCACCAAGTCCTCAGCCCCTCGAGGGCCACAAGCCAGGTCTCCACATTGCATATTTCAACTTGAGCTGTGTGGTGAGCTGGGGTTTGATGTGCCCAAACTCCAGGGGCAGAGGGCTAGGCAAACAAGTCGGTGGGCACCTCTGGTCTGATCTGGTCTGAAACAATTAGGCTAAAGGCAGACAATGTGCAAACCAGCACAGACACACAGCTGGGAGTGGGTGGGTGGGCAGGAACTGAGCACAAGAGTGGAACCCACGCTGTCACTGAGCCCTCCTCCCAGGAAGGCCAGCCCAGGCCACGGCAGCTGCAGAACCCAGAACATCTGCCAGCACCAGTCCCTGCCAGATGCTCACTACTGAAAACACATTTGCAAGTATCTTTCAAGAGACCCTACGACTAGAAATAAATCTTTACTAATTTCTTTAGCATGTATAAATAAGTACCTTAAAAAGTAGATTTCAGAAAGAAATTCAAAGATTAGTTTTATGGATTCACAGTGAAAAAATCATGTTTTAGGTGTCTGTATAGCAGATGACTCATGTTTTCCCAACAGAAATTCTCACAAAGTGAGCGCTCCTTTGGAGAAAAGATGAAGAAGGTTCTAGCTGTGCCTACTATTCTACCCTAGCCCCGTGTCTTTGGTCATGAAAGCAGCAAAACATTCACATTTTTATACTACATTCAATGGCCTTTCAAGTTTAGGACAGTCTGTATTTTTTTAAAAAATACTAAAAAAAAATTTCAAATCACACATTATCAAATAATATAACCAAATAAGGTGTAAAGCATGGTTGAAAGTTGCTAAACTACAAATTAACCTGATGTACTGCGCATTTAAATGTATGTCTCAATTACGAAACAGGAAATACCAAGGTGATGCAAATGACAGTTCTGGATTCCACAAGGACTGGAGCTCCTGCCTTGCTGAGTGGGAATCCTCAGAGGGAGCCAGATCGCTGGATGTGCACAGCTGCACCAGCGCCAGAGGGTGGGGACAGGGGCAGAGCGGTCTCTAGAAGTGACCCTCAGGACTTCTCTCCTGTGCACTCCCTCCACGGACCCACATGCATGGTAGTACTCATAGACAAGTGCACTGTGCAGACCACCAACAAAGGCAAATGAAAGACATACACATGCCCAGGCACCAAAGTTAAGTCCCTTCAAGGGCAGAAAAAAAGGAAATGACCTTTGCATCCATATCTACGAATCCCAAAGGTGGAGACAGTGACACATTCCACCTCAGGGGACTCACACCATCACCCACCTCAGAGCTGAGTGGCAAGTACAGCAGGTCTGTTTAGATAAACTTTAAAACCTGGAATTGTCATGTTCTCCAGAGAAAAGAGAACCAAGCACATGGGCCTCCACCGCCCAACAGGCGCCGTGCACACCCCTCCGCAGTGCTGCTACTTTCCTCGGATCACTCCCAAGTGCAGGCAGTTCACAGGGCATCCGGCTGGCACGAGGGCGGCGCACAGCCTCCGGCCACCGAGTCCTTCATTTATTTGTACATGTGTGCTTCCCAGATGGCACAGGAGGGGCTCACTGCGCTGCCACAACACAAAGCTCTCTCAGGCCCGAGAAAAGAGTCCTTTGGTGACTCAGCTTCACCGACACGGGGTCCAGTCACATTATCTTTTCTGAAGAGAACATTTTTTCAGCCAGTTCAGATCGGGTCATAATTTCCTACAAGAAAAAAAAATGCTGGAGTCCAAGATTCTCCAGCGCAAGGTAGCGACAGGGCCAGGACAGCTCTCTTAGGTGCAGGTGTCCAGGAATTCATCTCAATTTATGTATTTTTGCAATCATAAACCAATTATTTATGAATAATATAAATGCTCCTTAAAGCAGTTCAATGGCACAGCTGTCGGTAGCTCTAAATCCTCAATGTGACTGAAGAGCAAGGCCACCTCAAACCTTCCCATCCTACGACAGTCCCATCAGCACAGGGCGGGGCGCCACTCACGCCCCACCGGCCCAGTATACCGCTCCAGCCGCTCAGGCTCTGTGGCCTTCAGCACTCTCCCCTCTGCCTCTGCGAGCGAGTGCTGAGCACCGCCAACCTTCAACACTTCAGGCTTCCTCCTGCCTTGAGCTACCTTCACTGTTAGGCTGACCCACACTGTTTTGTTGTTTGTTTTTTTTTTTAAATCTCCTAAGCCCCTATCATCATATCCTGCACAGTATATGAAACTGAGACAAAACACCCCAATAAATATCTGCAAGTATCAGATATTAAACTACTGTCTTGGGGCTGGGGGTTTATCTCAGTGGCACAGCACCTGCCTGACAAATGTAAGATCTTGAGTTCAATTCCCAGTATGCTCTTCCCAAAAAATTGCTGTCTTAAAATCTAAACTCTTACTTATATGTCAAATTCTTAAGAAAACAACTAAAAATCTCATAAATAATCCTCTTGCACACCAGCAAGCATTATCTTGCTTCTGTATGAAACTCGGACTTTACCCACAAAGCCTTTCCACTTTATCATAGTTTCCACCCATCTGCTCAACTGATAATCTTTAGAAAGATAACTTTCAGAACTTTTTTTTTTTTTTTTTTTTGATGTACGGGGATTGAACGTAGGACCTTGAGCATGCCAGGCAGGAGTTTATGCCATTGACCTATCTCTCCGGTCCCAGAACGTCTTTTCTTGTGATAGCTCAAAAGAAACAAGCAAAAATATTTTACCTCATCTGAATCCACTAACACTGGGAGGGCTCTGAAATCAAAGGAAGAAAAGGGACAATGTTAATAAAAGTGAAGCCAGCGAACTCTTGAATACAGGACTACTCTGTGACCCAGCAATTCTCCCTCCTGGACATACACAGGTGACAGAAGGAAACACCTCGGCTCGCTACCAGATATAGAAAAGAATTCCCACACAGTACTGTTCCTAACAGATACAAACTGAAAACAAACCATATGAATAAATTCTGTTATATTTATACAATGGAATACTACACAGCTAAAAAAAAAAAAAAACTGGCCAGATATTTTTTAAAAAAAAAAACAAGACTCTACAGTGAGAGATATCAGAATTGCAGGACTTTGGGAAAGTAGACTCCTATCTGATGGAAACTGGAGGCTTTTAGGGCCTTAGCAATGTTCTCTTTAATCTGGGTGCTGACTACACTACAGTATTCATTTTAATAACTTACTGAACTACACACTTATTTAGGATTATGTACTTCAAGAAAATGTTCCTTTAAAAATGTTCAAGGTTGACTGAATTTTTAAAATGGAAACACACACTACATGCAATCAGCAATCCTAGATCCTCTCAGTGGTGGTGGATCTTCGTGCTAGATGTGGCAAGTTCTCCAAGCCTGCTACCGCTGACAACCAGAGGAATACCATGACTAAAAACCTGCGGGTGAGGAACAAGAAACACAGTGGATCTCCTACTGCAGGGACTATTCAATCCCGTTAACTGTCCTTTGAATAGGTGGAAAAGTAGTTGAGTGTTATTTGCTATTTAATTAGAAACCCCCACATCACGTGCCTCTGTGAGGGTTTAAGTGGGACAAGCAACACTGTGGAAGATGTTATTTACAGATCAGGCATTTGTTTAACTCCTGTTTCATTGTGCCCCTGCCTGGAGGTCGCAGGTGGGATGAGTGGCAGGCATACACCCCAACCTGTGCTCAGGGAACTATGGGTAAGACGGTATGAGACGAAAATGCTCCAAGAAGCTTCATCTAGCTTCAGTGTACAACTCTGCGGAGGGCCTGAAGGAAGAGTCTGCCCACAGCTATAACATGAGAGTCACCAAGGACACATGAGACACACTCAGGTAAGTCACTCATGATTCCTACACCCAGCAAAGCTAGCCTTTAAAATAGAGAACAAAATAAACACATTTTCACATGAATGAAACAGAATTTGTTAGCAAACCTACGCTGTAAGGAATACTAAAGAAATAGCTACAGGCAAAAGCTCTTTGGTCAGATGTGCAGAAAGGAAAGAAGAAATATTAATATATATGGATAAATATAAAATAATATGTACACATATTTTGTTACAAGAAAGAAGTATAATAGTACATTGTCGGCCTTGGTTCCTATTCTACACAAACTTGATATGCATGAATTTTAGTTGCCACAATTTAAATAATACCAGTCAAAACAGTCCAAGTTCCAGTTACTCAAGATCACCATAAGATGCTGCTTCATGGGGGATAGTAACAAGTGCTGGCAAGAATATACACAAATTAGAATCCTTACATATTACTAATAAAAACATAAAGTAAAACAGTTGCTTTGGAAAAAAGCTTAGCATTTTCTCAAAATGTTAAATGAGCTATTAATCTCACTTCTAGGTATGCAGCCAGGAAAAACAAACGTGTGTGAGCGTGCATGTGTACCCTTAGAATCATCATATTCACAGAGATGAAAATAAAAGAAAAATCTTCAAGTTACCCAATCAATCTACCACATAAATCAAAGCCCACAAAGCTTATGAGAGGGGTCAAAGAACTACAGCGGGCTTTTTTCTGGAATTCTGAAAGTGAGAAGACATTTAAGTGACAACCTCTGAAGTCCTGAAAACAAAAAAAAAAAAAAAGAAAAAAGAAAACAAAAACGGAAACAGAAACCAACCAAGAATTCTATACCCAGCAAAAATAACTTTCTTTTTTCTTTTTTTGGGGGGGTACCGGAGATCAAACTCAGGACTTTGTACTTCTCAGGCAGGTCGCTGAGCTCTCCCCAGCAAAACCACCTTTCAAATGTAGGGAAGAAAAGACTTTTTCTGACAAATGTGACAGAGTCATGTCCAGCATTTTTGCACAGGAACAGAAATTCTTCAGGTAAGAGTATCAGACAAAAACTATCCAAGCAGCAGCTAGATGGAAGCAGAGTAAGGGAAGAACATGTCTTTAATGTGTAAGATAGCTACCCAGATTTCTTGTCAAATAAGACAAAAAGAGAAACCTGAGAAATCTGAAGTTCTCAGAGGAGATTCCTACAAAATCTATTGTTATGCTCATGTTGCTGCTCCAAAAGCTTCCCTACACAAACACAATGCAAAATAAAACAACTTCCCCACAATATATACTATGGCTCTGTGTTCTACATGTTTGAACTTTTCCATCATATAAACTTAAAACAATGATCCCACTGCCTATAGCTTAAGGCTAGTATTAACATGGTCTACAGCGGGAGCTGACGTCACTGCTTGGTTTTCGGTGCAGCGTCCCCACTGGTGAGGGCCCCTCAGGAACACAGAGGTGTGGGGTCTGAACAGAATCTGACAGAGCCACCCCTTAACAGCCTACATTTAGATTTTAACAGAGGATATTTACACATCTGTGAATGAAGATGGAATATTTTCTTCAACCCACTTCAAATCTTCATCCTGTAGAAATAAATATATTTAGTATTTGATCCTTATCACTTGAAAGCAGAATTTTATTAGAACAAGTATCAAATTAACATTTAAATTCAAATGTATAACATTCTTTTACTTGCACATGCTGGATATCTCACAGAAATTACACCATACTTTCATAAATGGGGTAACAGATTTCAGGGTTCTATACTTTCTGGCTTTTAGTTGGAAGCATAGCTATTATTCTTTTGTCCCAAGAAACCACAGTAGAAACTGCACAGGTGTTATTTTCTTATCCTTGGAAGCTATACTAGTTTGCTTATAATTCAAAAAATAACACGAACATTGATTTGTATTGATTTTTTTCTCTGAAATTATTATGCCTAACTTGTTCAAATTCTTAGGAGTGTATGACTTTTCAAGAGAAAAGGACAATGGCACAAATACAAAGGACCTTTTTATTTTTTTGTATTTTTTTAGGGAACGGTCTACCGGGTGTTCAGGGTCTTACTACTAGATCAGACTCATAGTGATCCGCCTGTTTACAGCCTCCCAAGAGCCGGGATTATAGGTGGGCACACTACACCAGGTCTCAGTTGCCATCTCAACATACCCCAGGGGCAGGGCTGGCACTCCAGGACCAGGGATCAAACCCCCATCCCTGTACCTACTTGCAGGTACTTTAATCTACTGGGCTCTTTGGTTGGCCCAGTACAATGGACCCTTGAATTATGATCGGCCTGACATATGCAGAACTGGGGTTGTTTATGACCAGAATTTCAGCTTTAACTCATGACCAAAGCCCGGCGTTGTTTCCCGAATGCTGGCCACCTGTGCCTCCACATGGTCTCAGATACAGACCTAGCCCTTAGGGTCCTAGAGGGAACGTCATAGCATCCTGTCCTAGTGCGGTTACCTGAGACACTGGGCCCATGTCTCTCTGAGGACAATGAGGTCTGCTGTCTGCAGGAGACTCTGGGGGCTGCAGCCTGAGCCTTCACCGAACAGCCTGAGTTATAGTCAGCCCTCCGGAAGGGACTGAGAAGATAAGTCAAGGATCTGCTGTAATCTAGCTTTATCAAAACCTCCTCATTTGCATCAACTGTCTCTGTGCTCACACCCCATTAGGACATAAAGAAAAGCAGGTCAGCTGGGGTGCCTACATTTTTGCTTTCTTAACAGAAAGCTGTATAGTTATTTCATTGAGAAAAGAAAAAAAAAAGTATACTGAATATTTTGGTGTGAAGTATAAATAAAAATTTATCTTTGTTGTTTATCTGGCTACACGAGGTGCTCTAGTTCAAGCATTAATTACACTCGCCTATTTACAGAGAGACTCCTAGTAGTAAGGAATCCCCAAGCTCTAAACCAGCTTCGGGTCAGTTAAGTGCTAACTAGTCAGAGAAATAAAGTTACTTTCTTGATATTTTTGCAGATATTGAACTTTAAACTGAGATATATCACTAAGAGAAAAATACCTAATAAATAGTAACAACAATAAGCATTAATGATTATGATAGCAGCACTAGGGATTAAAAGCAGCCTGCATGTTTTTATTCTGCCACCAGGCCACATCTCCAGCCCTAACCTGCAAGTGTACCACAAGACAAATATCCCTCACCCAAAAGTTTTATGGCCAGTATCTGCACACGCATAAGGAGATAGTTTAGGGATGGGACCCAAGTTGGAATATGAATTTCACTATAACTCCCACACACTTTATATAAACTGCCTGAGTTGATTCCATATAGTATTTATATTAATTCTGTGGGTTTTTTTTTTTTTTTTTTTTTAAATTGGAAATAGAACTCAGGTCCTTTCACTTGCTAGGCAGACACGGCTGCACGGAATTGTATCCCAATCCATTAATTTTGTGTATAAAACAAAGCTTCACAGTGTGGGCTTATTGACTTGTGGTATCATTAAATGTACAAAAAATTTTCAAATTCTGGAACATTTCAAATGTCCAAGCTGTGTAGTGAGACTCTGTATTAAATAAATAAATGAACAAACAAACAAATAAATAAATAAATGAACAAAGAGCAGAGTATTCAAGTTTATGACTGGCATTTCTATTTTGCATTACCTTCATAATCATTATTTCTGTACATAAGTGATGTGCATAAAATATTTAAAACTCATCCCTGGCCTATATTTTATACTTTCATTCACATTTTCAATCTTTTGATTTTGGTGACTATACAGATGACACATGTCTCTTCCCCAAACGATACCAAATGTTATTTGAAAGGGCGGCAAAATTCACTCAATATGCTCAAAAGCTAGCAGTAGCCTTCCTCTCACCAAGCCTCTGAGCCTGTATTGTGTGCCCCACCCATGGAGACCAGTTAGGAAGCAGATCCGCCGCTGCAGGCCCAGGGCAGCTCTGGAGCTCAGTCTCTAACAGAGGGTGCTAAGTACGGCACACGCAGGCTTTCCACACCATTCAAGAGCAAGATTCTAGTAAACGCATACTATACTCACAAAATTATCAGAAGTAGCAGGTTTAGCTATTCCATTGGAAACTGTTTTTGAGGCTCTTAATTTTATTCCTTCAGCTGCAACAAGAAACAGAAATATTAAAGATCTTAAAGCATTATTTTCCTTTATGACTTCACATTTAATAACCCATTAAGGAAAACAATTATTTTTCATAAAAAATAGTTGTAAAAACTTTGGGTAGGATGCTAGTTTCAAAATGGAAATGTAAAAGATATGAAAAGAGCTAACTGATTTTTAAAAATACTACACAACTTCACGTATTTCTAGGTTCCTCGTGCACCTCACACATGCCAAGTGTGCACAGTTAGGTCAGGGTCCAGACCGATCCTCCTGCTTCGGTCTTGCACAGTGTTGGATACATGCATGCGTCCCCACATCCAGCCACTTCCAGTCATCCTCTGGTTCTAAATGTAAGTCCTCTGTGAGATGCGCGCATTGAAAATATTTTATCCCACATGTGGATAACCTTTTGATTTTCTTCAAATTCTCCTGATAGGCATACATTTGAAATTTTGATGAAAGCTACATGCTTTACAGTTTTATGGTTATTGCCTTTCGTGTACTAAGACATTACATCATCTACAGTTAACATTTTCCTGTTTTTCTTCTAGAAGTTACAATTTACAATTTTTACACTTAGGTCTGTGACCCAGCTTGAATCAATTATTGTGAGATGTGTACTAGGAATCTAGGTGATTTCCCCCATGTCTGTCCAGCTGTTCCAGCACCACCTGTCCAAAGATGTCTCTTCCTCACACAAAGCTTTGGTATCTTTGCCAAGAACCAACTGACCTCACATGTATGGGTTCATTTCTGCAGTTTTACTGCACTGGATGTCTGTCTCGATTTCAAGACTGCTTTCACAGTGGCTTGATTGCTACCACTGGAAGTCACTGTCTTCCAATCAGTATCTAACCATTAATTTTACTTTATTAGAATACAGTTTAGTGGATTTTAAAATATTCAGAGTGGTGCAATTTTCATTACCTTTCAGGAGATTTTCCTGATCTCAGAAAGGATCTGCTATCTGTTAGTGGTCATCCCTTCCTCTAGGCCCTACCGACCCTGCACCCACCTTCTGTCTCACATCCATATTCTATATACCAAAACCGTGTGTGGACTGGAAAAATCTGTGGTTCTCTATGATTAGTTACTTTCATGTAACACAATGTTTTTCAAGGTTCTTCTGTGTGATGTCTAAGGAGTGCTTGCACATTTCTAGGTCTTTCATTTTTCCCTGTATGTACACTTTAGAATCAATTGAAACATTTGGATTACTTTTTGGAAGGAAGGCGTTGTTTCATCTTAAGTACTGTGGCCTGAACCAAGAGTCTTTGCACTGAGGTACATCTCCAGCCCTTTTTATTTTAAAATAGAGTCTCATTTAGTCACTAAGTTGCCCAGGCTGGGCTTACGCTTGCTGTTCTCCCCCTCAGGTACCCAGAGTGCCAGGATTTACAGGCGTATGCCCCCAGGCCCAGCTGTGTATTTTTAAATCAGCCAGAATTGGGACTGAGGTTGCAATGCCATCTGCATTTAACAATACCAGAGTCTCCATTCATAGACCTGTTCTATGTACTTATTTATTCCAAAATTTCTTTCTAGGCCAAGATAGCTCAGTAGAATAAGTGCCTGCCTGGCAAGCAAAGGGTCCTGAGTTCAATCCCCAGTACCACCAAAAAGGAAAAAAAAAAGGCTTTTTGGGCTGGGGAGATAGCTCAGTAGAATAAGCACCTGCCAGGAAAGTGCAAAGTTCTGAGTTCAATCCCTGGTACCACAAAAAATAAAATAAAATAAAAATAGATAAATAAAATTTCTTTCTGTACTGTAGTTCTCATTGCAGAGATTTCAGAATATTTTCTATTAAATTTATTTCTACATATTGGCAATGTCCTTTGGGGTAAATCTGCCTTCTCTGCCAGTGAAGAGAATAACAAAACTCCAAAGGAAGTCAAAGTCACAAAGTGTAGAAGGGAGGCCCGGGAGATGGCTCAGTAGAATAAGCACTTCCCTGGAAGCACAAAGGTCTGAGTTCAATCTCCAGTTCAGCAAAAAAACAGTATGGGAAGGGAGGAAGTAAACTTTTTATTTATAGGTTATGTGTACAGAAAATCCAAGATGTCTACAGAAAAGCATAGAACTGCTAAATGACTATATCAAAACTACAGGACATATCTTCAATATCCTAGATATTAGCTATGTTTTTATACAGCCTACCTAACTGGATGCAATTTCACAGAAAATATGTCTTTAATTAGTAGTATTAAGTAATAAATTTAATAAAAGGTCTTCAAAAACAATATAAAGTCCTCAAAACTAGTATTTAGGAATAAATCTGTTACGCTCTGCAGAATACTATTTTTTCTTGGCTCGCTGGCATCATGGGCATCTTCTCCTGTATTAATTAGCCAGCCCATGCGTCTGCTACGGTTTGAGCAACTGTTTAGTCTCGGGGGCTTCTCTCTGTGCGTGATTATCACCCCAGTTCCCGGGCCTTCCTAACAGCCTGCATCTGCCTTCTCACGCCGGACCTCGGCAATGTGCACCTTCCTCACCTTCCTCCGGCTCCGGCTCCAGCGCACCACGGACGGTGGACTCGGGGTGCAGACAGCGCATGGAAGCTGAGGCTGTGCTTGGCTCCCGCAGCAGGACGCCCACCAGCGCCCGCCTAGTTTTTAACTGCTCTCACTGCCGTCAGCTTTGTTTCTTCTTCTCAATATTTTGTCTATAGAGTATACCAGCTGCCAACCAGCAGGCCCACCCCATACAATTCACTGCTTCATTTATTTAAGCCAGAACCTTAATGTACTGAATTTTAATATATTAACTCTGAACAAGTTTTCCAATTTCCATTCTTAACAAGAGCCAGAAAAACATGAAAAGAATTAGCTGTAGCTGACAGCTCAATGACAAGCAGTAAAGCAAGAGGGAGGCTGAGGACATGCTGACATGTGCTGGGATGCTATTTGCCGAGTATGAGGACTACAACTATTTCACATTTTTTAATTTTATTGTATTGTACTATACTATATATTGTTTTTCTAATTTTATTTATTTTTTGTAGTAGGGATCCAACTCAGGACCTTGTGCTTGCCTTTCACAGTATTTCCAACTATGAGAGAATCAAAATGTATTATGAAAATAATGTTAGTAATAAGAGAAACCCAAGGAAGAGGAAAGGAAGATGGGACAAATAAATCACCCTCCACATCTGTGTTATATACTGATGCTGCCATCATACATGTTTTAATTGGAGTATCTGGGTAATAATTAAAATGTGATGTAGAAGTAGAAAAAAATGAAAACAGCACTAGAAGTGTAATTAGAAATGCTTTAGGCATGAACAGAAGTTACAGGCAAGTGTACCTTTAAAAGAGCAAGGGGTGCCTGGGAGATAGCTCAATAGAATAAGCGCCTGCCTGGCAAGTGCAAGATCCTGAGTTCAATCCCAGCAAAAAAAAAAAAAAAAAAAAAGCAAGGGGAGACAATTCATAGAAATTCAGCAGTTATTAAAACGAACAAAACTCAGGCACCAAGTACAATATATCCCAAACCATTCACACGAACCTACTTAATCCTCAAGTGAAAGTGTAACAAAAGCACAAACCACATGAGTAATGTCAAAAATTTAATGAATGACTTTTCTCCTTCTCCTCCTTCTGGTACTAAGGATCAATCTCCCTCCTGTGCTTGGAGGGAGGTGCTTAAGCCACTGAGTTACAGCCCAGCTGAATCCTTTTCTTTTTGTTAGTATCTACTGTAATATACATAAAGTAGATTATAAACTTTGCCAAGTTTTGAGAATATTTCATAGAAAGAAAACTTAAGTGATGCGTGGGTCACAATGGCATATAAATTTCCTTGTTACAATGTGTACCATGGTAATTTAGGAAGAAAAATCTGTATTACTCACTTAAATTTTCAGGTGTGACCATGAATTCTTCGACTTCATCATCAGAATCATCTATTAAGGGCATGAAGGCATACCTATAGGAAAAACAAGGAGCACTTGGACTGGTCTGTTTGAACTCACTCATGTTTCTTTTTTGGATACCAGAAATCGAACTCAGGACCTGCACTCTTAAGGGAGACACTATGCCATTGAGCTACATCCCCAGCCCACATGATTTAGATATGTGGCCCTTACTCTTCTGAACCAGGAGTCGAACTCAGGACCTCATGCCTGCAAGGCTAGCACTGTGCCACTAGGCTAAACCCTGGCCCTCAATTTTCATTTTGTATCTAAAATAGTCACTGTACATATTCTGAAACAAATATTTTAAGTTTCTTATAAGTTAAAAATTTAATTATTTTACCTCAAATTAGCCAGAATTATTGTGAAACTATCAAACTAGAGCTCTCAAATACTGCTGGTAAAAACAAAATAGGGCAAAATCTTTCTAGAAAGCAATGTCCCAGTATATAAGCCTTCAGAGAAGGGAAATTTTGGTTGTACCTTCTCCCAGTCAGTTGTCAAACATTTTTTCAGTTTACTCCCTGGTGAAAGAGAAAGTGCTAATCTGCTTGGTGACAAATAAGCCACACGTATCAGGGCATCACCCCCTCCTCTCCAAAAGCGATCAGAGCACAGGTGATGTGTTTCACATTACTCTAACAAAACCTTGCCAGGACAGATGTCCAATAATCTTCAGAAAGCAAGGTTGATAACAGCGAAAATCCAGAAAGAAAATATCTAACAACTCAGGACAGCTTACCCAAACTACATAAAATATCATACAGCTTTTAAAAATGTGGTGGGTCTAGGTGTGATGATACAGAAAGATACATTTTAGACAGCAAGCTGAGAACAACGTGTATGGGTGTATATACGTATTATTTTTGCTTTTTGGGGGGTACTGGGGAATCAACTCAGGACCTTGCACATGTGAGGCAGGCACTTAGGCTGCTGAGCTACCTACCTCCTTTGCCTATGTATATATCTGTTACTATTATTGACACATTTATTTTCCCTAGCAGGAGCTTAATTCTTTCCTTAAGGCAAGCATGAAGCAAGGAGAAGCAGGGCTCAAGTACAACACGAGTGGGAATACAAGGCTCTCTCTGGGCACAGTGGCACAGCAAGAGGCAGGCCGGTTGCCACTGAGCCCAAGGCATACAAACCACACAGCCAGACCCTGTCTCAAAAAACACCAACTAACCTGCAATAGGGAAAGAAACTGCTCAGAGGGAAGGAACAACAGGGACCAGGGAAAGGAGGAGTGAACGAAGGAAGAGAATGAATTCTATGTATACACACAACATAGCTCAGATAATTGTACTGCTAATTTTACTGGTCTATTGAAAGAACAGGAAAAACTTAACACTTTAATTTTTTTTACTTCTTTTTAATTCCTTTTTTGGTCAACTTTCATGCTTATGTCTGATAATCTAAACAACTGTATGTGGTGCCTGCCCTGGAACTCTGAGGTGCTATGTACCGGCCACCAAAACCGGGTGTGGTGGCACACTCCTGTAATCCCAGTGCTGGGGAGGCGAGGGGCTTGAGATGGGAGGATCATTATTGGTCCAAGCTGCGTAGTGAGACTCTGCTCCAAATAAATAAAAATGAAAAAAATAAACATAAAAAAAGGAAAAATAACTAATGAAATACAACTTTCTGAACTTGGCATTTAAGCTCTATACCACTCTGGCCCCAGCACCTTCCTCTCTAGCACTATCTCCCTCCACTATTAGTATAGACTGAGCATTCTAATCCAAACAGATTGTGGATTAGAATCCAAATCCAATCTAACAGCTGCATTCAGTATCAGGTCAGTGTTAAAACTCAAATTCTGGAGCATTTTGGATTTCAGACTTTCAGACTAGAGCTAATCAAACAGTAAAGTCTATGCAAATAATCACAAATCTGAAGCACTTTCTCTTACAGCATGTCTGCCTGCGTTTCTTTCCCTCCTTCCCGCCCCCCCCCAAACTAAACTGCCTATATAATCCAGGTTGGAATGAACTCACAGCAATCCTCCTGCCTCAGCCTCCCAAGCACTGGAAGGTGTGTGTCACCACACACAGCTGACTCTTATTTTGGCTACAGATATTTAATGTGTTTTTGCCAAACCTTGTACCTTACCAGCCCCTAGAACATACCAGAATATGTGCTCTCATTAACACCTGCCTTCTCAGCTCATTGTTCCACTGTCCTACTCCTTTTCTGAAGATGTAACCCAAATGCTGCCTCCCCGTGGAGCAGCTCACACCCCTCTCGTACCCCCAGGCTGGCTTCTACCTAGCTGCTTCACGGCCATGCATGTGCAGTGTTGTGTCTCCACTTGACAGCACACAGCTTAAAGTAAAAGATTGCTCCACCAGTCTCTATAAATGTGTTTTTGCCTGGAATGGTGGCACACATCTGTAATCCCAGTACTTGGGAGGCTGAGGCAGGAAGGATCATTGTGAGTTCAAGGCCAGCCTGGGCTACATAAAGAGTTCAAG
>PVKA01018948.1:30000-42888 GCA_004027165.1 Ctenomys sociabilis | reverse complement strand
TTTTTTTTTTTTTTTTTTTTTTTTTTTTTTTTTTTTTTTTTTTTTTTTTTTTTTTTTTTTTTTTTTTTTTTTTTTTTTTTTTTTTTTTTTTTTTTTTTTTTTTTTTTTTTTTTTTTTTTTTTTGTCTTTTTTGAGACAGGGTCTCACTATGCAGTTCAGGCTGGCCTTAAGCTCACTTTGTAGCTCAGGCTGGTCTTGAACTCACAACAATCCTCCTGCCTCAGCCTCCCGAGTGCTGGGATTGCAGGCATGCGCCACCACGCCCGGCTTGTCTTGGGAGTTTTGTGGTTTTCTTGGTTGGTTTGCTTTGATGAAACAGGGTCTTACCTATACTTTTGGCTGGGCTTGAAACTCACTGTGTAGCCCAGGCTGGCCTCCAACTCGTCCCCCCTACCGCTGGGATTAGCAGGATGCGCCACCACACCCAACCAGCACTTCTGTATTGGACCTCTGGCTCCAGGGATTTTTTTAGTGGCTATTATAAGTGACACAGTTCCAGCTTCTCCCCTTTTGGCTTGGACAAAGGCAGCATGTCACGCTCTACACACAGCCTAGTGAGTGCCTGGTACCCATGGGCTCCTGCACATGGGCCTGTCCCTAATTTAGCCTTCTGCATTAGCACTGCACTCTGTGCTGTTAGGGTGAGATGTAGTGGTGCTAGAAATGTCTGTGTTTGTTTCCTGCCAGGTTATTTGCTTTCCAAAGTGGAAGAAAAAGTGGGCTCCCCAGAACGTCCACTCTCAGACCTGGGGCTCATAAGCTACCGCAGTTATTGGAAAGAAGTGCTGCTCCGCTACCTGCATAATTTCCAAGGCAAAGAGATTTCCATCAAAGGTTGGTTTTTTAGCTGCTTGGAGTGGTTCGTTGTTGGACTCTATACCTGGCTTTCCCACTCTGCCCTGCTCAGTGTTGCCTGTGAAGAAAACACAGTGTTCCTCTCTTGTGTCCCGTGGCTGGGGAAAGATGGTCAAATGGGTACCCCTTGCTTGGCCTTGGAATGGGTGGAATTGGCTTCTCATTTCTGGAGTTGCCAGCAATTTAATTCTTACAAAAGTCAAGAAAAATTGCAAGTATTTGGGCCATGTGAGGTCCTCTGAAGTACGGCCTCCTTGCCTTTTGTGTGAGCCCTGAGGGACTGGGCATGGTCTGTATTCAACCTTAATTTGGAGGGGCCAGGAGCAGCCTCTTGTTGAAACAAGGGGGTGGGTCAGCCCTCTGACCAGGCTCTCAGCAGTGCTTCCATTTCAGAAATCAGCCAGGAGACGGCTGTGAACCCCGTGGACATCGTCAGCACTCTGCAAGCTCTTCAGATGCTCAAGTACTGGAAAGGAAAACACCTGGTTCTAAAGAGACAGGTGAGGCTTTCCGAGGCTGCCTGCTCCATGCCCAGTGTCTGTTGAGGCTGAGCTGAGCCTTGAGGAGAACTTTCCTTCTTGCTGGGGCATGGTGGTGCACACCTGTAACCCCAGCACTCAGGAGGATCATTGTGAGTTCAAGACCGACATGGGCTGCAAAATGAGCTCAAGGCCGGACTGAACTGCATAGTGAGACCCTGTCTCAAAAAAGTTTAAAAAAAAATCAAAAGTTAAAAATAAATACATAAATAAAAATTTCCCTTGATGGATTTTAGTATAAACACCTTCCACTGGCCATATATATATATATATATATATATATATATATTTTTTTTTTTTTTAAGCTGTCAGGCCTTTCTCGCTAAGTTTTTTTTGTTGTTGTCTTGTCTTTTTGAGACAGGATCTTGCTATGCAGTTTCAGCTGGCCTCAAATTCATAGTGATCTTCCTGTCTCAGCTTCTTGAGTATTGAGATTACAGGTATGCACCACCATGCCTGGTTTTGGTGGTCAGCACCTGGCTTTCCTTTTTTTTTTATCTTTTTGAGACAGGGTCTCACTGTGCAGCTCAGGCTAGCCTTAGCTCACTTTGTAGCTCAGGCTGGTCTTGAACTCATAACAATCCTCCTGCCTCATCCTCCCAAGTGCTGGGATTACAGGCCTGTGCCACCACGCCCGGCTAGCACCTGGCTTTCTTAAGTTTATCTCCTGTGTGTTTGTCGTGTCTCTCCCCCCCCCATATCAGGGCTTGAACTCAGGACCTTGCACTTGGCATGTAGCCACTTATTCTATGAAGCTATCTTCCTGGCCCTTGTTTGTTGTTTTGGGACAAGGTCTCACCATTTATTGTAGAATGGCCTTAAACTCAATTTGTAGCCCAGGCTGGACTCCAGTCAAAGTGATCCTCCTGCCTCAGCCTCTTGAGGGCTGGGATTGCAGGTGTACACCACTGCACTTGGCCCCTTTGTCCTTATTAAGCACTTTTTGTCTGCTCCTGTGCCAGATTTGGGTGCCACAAGTTAAGCAGATTTATGTTGCACATCACTCCTACCTGTGGTTTTCCTAGACTAGGAAAATAGCTCCGCAGCATAATCACTTGCCTGGCAAGCATAAGGTCCCAAGTGTTGATTCCTGGTACCACCTGCTGTGCTGGCCCCACGCAATGCTGGCCTCTGGAATTGGGCTAGCATGGTATAGTCTCACATGCCTGTAATCCCTGAACTGAGGAGGCTGACAGGAGGATCAATCACTACGAGTCCAAGCTGTGTAGCAAGACCCTGTACCAAATTTAAAAAAAGAAACAAAGATCAAAAGATAGATAGCTGTTATCTGTTTTTTTTTTTTCCTCTTTGTGGAATCAGGGATTAGAACTCAGGCCCTTATGCTTGCCAGGGAAGCACTTATTCCACTGAGCCGTCTCCCTAGCCCCCTTGACAGCTGTTATCTCAGCGCTCAGAAGGCTGAGGCAGGAGGATTGTTGTGTGAATTTGAACTCGAGGCCAGTCTAAACAGCATAGTGAGACCAGTCACAAATAGACAAAGGTAGTGTTTTCTGTACCTGAAGATACTGTTTAACTGCTTGGTGATTCCTCCTTTTGTTTTTGCGGTACCAGGGATCAAACTTGGGAACTTGGGCTTGTCCGGCAGGTGCTTATGCCGCTGAGCTATCTCCTTGGCGGTGATTCCTTTCTGCCCACTGGTCGTTTTGAAATTTGTCTGGCATGTGTGTCCCATGTGTCTAATGCTGCTTCTTGTTCTTCCAGGATCTGATTGATGAGTGGATAGCCAAAGAGGCCAAACGGTCCAACTCCAATAAAACCATGGATCCAAGCTGCTTAAAATGGACCCCTCCCAAGGGCACTTAAAGTGGTCCATCATTGTGAGCCAGCGAACCCCAGCAGTAGGAATCCATCCCCTAGGGATCTGTCTGTCATTTCTGTTGCTCTTGTGATTGGCAAGTGCAGTACCCTTTGGGAAGGCCACGCCCCTCAGGACTGTCCTGGCTCCGCCCTCATGTACACTGCAGACGCTGGTTCTGAGGAACTGTTGTTTCGGCCTCAGTGAGGTTGCCCGGATGGGACCGCACCAGCCTTGGGTGCGGCTCCCTCATAGCACTGACCCAAGGAGATCTGTTCTGGTACTGTACCTGTCCAGTCACTGGTTCCGCCTCGTGTCCGCTGCCCCATGAGGTGTGTCGTGTTCCCTGAGCTTTGTTCTAGTGCTTCTTGCCACCTGGTCTCCAGACCTCCAATACGGTTGCCATGGCCAGGACCTTTGTGGTGTCCCTCTGATGTGTCTGGGGAGGGGTGGGAAGGGATGGCACTTGGGCTGTGCACTCATTGGGAAGGGCGCCAGTCAGCTCAGATTGCACCTCGATGTCCCTTTTTATTCCTCCCTTTTTATCCATATCCGGCTGACCAGAGCCAAGACTTTGGAAGAGCTTCCCAGGGATTTTCTCGGGAGCGGTGAATGATCCATCTGAGTCAGGATGGCGAGCGGATCGAGAGGCAGCAGTTCTGTGCCGCTCTGTGCCCACCTGTGGGCATGTGGAGTCTCAGTGGCAGGGGATGGATGCTTTTCGCCTCACGAAAAAGTGCCCAGCAGTGAACGTGCTCTTTTTGCCCCTGGCTTTTTTTACTTTTTCAGGTGCCAAAATAATTTCCAGTTGTCTCTATCATGCTGTGTGATAACTCGTTAGCTGTCCACATAAACCTCTCCTGGCACGTCCAGTGCACTGATTTTGCCTGGAGCCTCTGGGAGAAGTTGAGAGTGGTTGGAAGTGATTTCCACACCGAAGCCTGCAGCTCAGCGAGTGAGGCAGTGGCTGCCTTGCTGAGGTTTGCTTCTGCTCACCAGCATCGCCCCTCCTGTGGGATGAAGTCCTCCCGCCCCTCCGGAAGCTGCTCCTCTTCCTCCTCTCCTCTGGTCTATTTTCGGTGTTGTCCGAGTGCAGGAAGAGATGTTCCCTCTAATTGTCCCCATGCCTGTTATAACCTGCTATCCTGGGGCAGCTGTGATGTCCTACATGTCACCGTCCCACCCCCTTGGTCCTCTGACACCACTGTCTTCACGTGGCGTCCTCACCACAGTCCTGACTCTGGTCATTTGTGCCTTTCTCTTGTCATCTCTGTACACTACTTATATTCACTGTGGGTTGTGGGGAGCTGATTTTAAGCATGTTCTGTGGTGGCTCCCCTCCAGTGTCACTTAAAATTTATCCACTGGCAACTTCACTGGGGGTTTTCTTAAGGGGTGAAGGCCTTTTACAGATGCCACGTCCTCCACATGTGGTAGAATGTGCTCTTCTATATCTACTCAATAAAGCATGTTCTCTGCTCACAGCTGCTTTCTGGGCGGTCATCTGTGTAGCTGTGCTGCAGTGGGCCTGTGCTCATTGCACCGGGGACTTGTTCTTTCTTGGGGGAGCAACTGTTGAGAGAGGCAGCTGGAGGTTCTGGGCCACTTTTTCCTTAGGATGCAGCCGTTTCCTGTAGGTGGTGGGCCCCAGTCCATCTGCCTTTCCAGGGCCAGCCACTTAGGCCAAGTCAGGAGTGCAAGTGTGAAGCCAGACAAGGCAGATAGCAAGAAAACCCTTTAGAAAGTCCGTGCCTCCGGCTGAAAGGTGGGTGTGAGTTGGAGAGATGCGGATGGCTCTAAAGGACCTTGAGTACATCTTTGCTTCCTATTGTCAAAATATTTGTAGCAAGAAGAAATTTTGCTACTAGTTTTGAAAAATGGCCCCTGAGCAAGGAATCCTGTGCAGTGAAGGTTTCCTGTGCAAACGCAGCCCAGACCTTCAGGCTGCTGCTGCTGCTCTAGACATTTACAGAAGACTGGTTCGGAGCCTGGGGCCTCCCTCCCTCAGCCTGGCTGTGTGGAAAGTCCCTGTGATGCCTTATCTAAAAGCGCTGCATGAAAGAAACTTAGCTGCTCAGACTCCTTCCTGAGAAGGGGCAAAAATTTGGAGAAGGGGCAAGACAGGCTGAAAACCCACCAGGAGCTACCTGCTCTGTCTCCTGGGCAGGACTGATTCTTAACTGTCCTCTCCCTTTTAGAGAACCTTTGCTCCAGCCTCTGTTGCAAGGAAACAGATGAAACTGGTGGAAACTCCCGGAAAAGGAGTTGGCTGTAGTTGACCCTACCACCAGCAAGTGGGCATGGGGTGAGGCCAGGAAGTGGAAGGCACGCCTCACTCTGGCCTTGCTTCAGCCCTTGTGACCCCACAGTGCAGATTAGGGCCCTTTTTCCACCAGAGAAGGTTTGCGGCTCCCGGAGGACTTGGTGCTGAGTCATGGCAGCAGAATGAGAGCCGAGTCCAGGTCCCACACCCCGGGACAAGGCTGTCCTGTGCACTCTGGTGCCCGATGCTGCTACCAGAGTGAGTCACGGCACTTATTAGTGACACAGTGGACCTTCTATAGGGCAGGGTGCTTGGACTTGGCCTCTTTATTGGCCCCTGCAGCTTTGGCAGGTGGCGTGGCTGGGGCTAGGAATGACCTGGAGTAGAGCTGTCCACATGGAGCCAGTTGGTCCAGATCAAGATTGGAGCCACGTGGCGCGTAGAGCCCATACACTGCAGTCAGTCGCAGCTTGCTCACAGCGTGCGCTCGTGCCGGAACGCCGAGCTGACGGAAATGGGCTCTGCGTGTGTATTGTGACGTCAGAGATGTGCCAGGCCTCCTGCCCAGTCTCCATGGAGGATCAGTTGAGGTCCTGACACTAATCAGTGTTGTCATGGGTGGAGGCAAAGCGGCAGCCTTGGTCTGTGCCCTTTTTTGTTTGCTTCTGACCTTTGGGAATCTAATCAAAGCATGGGATTTAAAAAAAAAAATTAAAATGTATGTATATAAATAGCCCACGTACAGTTTAGGAAACTGCCTTTGAAGTCCATGCATAGATGTGGGCTTAAGCCCTGGTTTGGTTTGAAAGACCCTAGCAGTGCTTTCTGCCTGACTTGTACTCATTGCACCCACTCTCGCTAGTGGGGGAGGTGGCAGGGACCAAGCCTGGCCTGCTGTGGCCTGGTGTCGGCTGTCTTGCTCCCAGGGGGCCTCAGTGGTACCTGTGCACAGAAAGGACAGGTGTGCGTGCCATAGAGTGAGGTGTGGAAGCCCCTCTGGAGTCTGTGGTGTGTGCTAGGGATTTAAATTTTTTTCTTTTTGGTGGAACCGGAGATTGAACTCAGATCCTTGCACTTGCCAGGGAAGCGCTTATTCTACTGAACTATCTCCCCAGTCCCTGTGCTAGGAATTTTAAAAACTTCCCACTGCCGTGCCCTGGGATCATGGGGTCTTAGCGCTGGACTTCAGCTGATTTTTTGCCCCATCATGAAGGCCGAAGCGTGGATGGCTGCCCCTCCAGGCCATGTCCTGTCCAAGGGGGCAGCATGATTGCTCCCTTCCCTTGTGGTATCTTCAACCTTGCCAACGAAAGTCACTAAAAAGGAAACAAGATCACCCAGTTGTGGAAAATGCCCCAATGTCTGAATACCAGTGTTCCCTCCCCCTCATGCAGTACCAGTAGGTGCAAGTCTTGATGCTGCCAGCAGGGTTGAGGGGTTGTTTACTTGTGCCCAAGATCAGGGAAAATAACCCACGCTGTTGCTCAACTCTGGCTCTGAGGCTCCTCCCAAGTGCTCGCTGTGAGAAGCAGCTTTATCCTTGGTAAGTCAGTGTTCCTTCCAAGGAGGGTCATTGTTCGTGTTTCTGAGAACAGCACCCCTGTGTATTCCAAATGAACCAAAGTCTCCAAAGATGGCCGCCGACAGCGCCATCACTGTGTGGCTGAGCTGCCCCTCCTGGCCCACCTCTCCTCACCATAGGCTGGGCTGGTTTATGACATCGTGATGATGGGATGCCATGGTTGTGATTTCTGGTAGCTTCTGGGTCCTGCTGCTGGCCTGGAGCGGATGTGTTTTCAGTCCAGAAGCGTGAGGTAGACTGCTGAGAGAGAAGGCCCATGACCAGACAGCCAACACCACCAACCTTGCCCTTGGGTTTCCTAGAGGTGGCAGTCCCAGAAGACCAGCCTCTGAGTGCATTGCTGATGCCACAGGAATGTAATGAAACGTCTCGCCAAGACCCACTGACCCATGGAACCATGCAGCCCCTGTGGAACCATGTGGCGGCCGTGCCATTCCAAGCCATGTTCTGGGTTTAATTCCATAGACTGCATGGACACTGGCTGGAGCAGGTGTGGCCTTGTTGGCGAAGGTATGTGGCCGCCTTGTGCCTCAGTAAGTGACACCCAGAGGCGGCTGCTCGGCATCATCGGCTCTTAGACGGCTCTGAGGCCTCTGCCTGGTCATAGGAGTCTTCACCATCTCCCTGAGTGTGTCAGGAAGGGCGAAGATAGCCAGTTGCTTCCTTGCACAAGAACGTGTGTGGCTCCCTGTGCTCCCCAACTGGGTTCCTGTTTATCCTGGCTTCCAAGCCTTTCTGTAAGTTGACTCAATCCACATAGCTTCCCTCCCCTTACATGTCGCCTCTGCCTGCATTCAGATCAGCCGGTTTCCCCGTGTTTACTGGGAAAGCCTCTGTCTCAGCTGTCCCCAAATGTGATCCACTAAATACCAAAGTATGAGCAAAAAGGGTACTGTGGTCAAATAAACTTGGAAAACACCAGCTTAAAGGCTGGAATGCTTCTTGACTTACAGGCTTCTCAAAACCTTCGGTAAACTAATGGGCATTGGGGTTTTCCAAGGGGGCGAGAGGATGTGACAGTTCCTAAAATGATTTCATGTGGAAGGAGCCTCTCAGGCTGGTATGTGGTGCTCAGACTTCAGGCAATCATGCAGCCAAAAAAGCAGCTCCTGGCTGCAGATATAGCTCAGCACTACAGCACTTGCCTGCAAGTGTAAGGGCCTGAGTTCGATTCCCAGCACCCAAAAAACAAAAGCAGCTCCTCTGGGGTCATCTGTGCAGCGCCTGGCCCTCACTTCCTATAACTTCAAGTAAGTGGCTTGCTGTCACCTGCAGAATGCCTGACACATATTCAGTCAGTAAATACTCATATGAGTGCTACAGTGGTGGCCTTGGGGAGGCTGTGTAGTGGCACACAAGTGATCCTGCCGAAAACATGCTAAATGTGTATCTAATAGATCAATAAAGGGAGGGGACACAGTCTTATGAAAATACAATGGGAGGGCACTAGTTGAGCTTGGGAACTAGGCTGCTAAGCCTTAAAAAGGCCTTTATCCTGGGGCCTGAAGAGTGAGCACCCCAGGATAAGCAGAGATGGGTCATGTCCGGACCCCAGCAGCAAGCATGTGGTGTGTGAGTCAAGACACTGATAGTGTGAGGCATGAGAAGGACCAGAGAAGGGCTGGCCAAATACCTCAGCAGATTAAAGAGCCTGCAAGCAGGCACAGAGGCGGGAGTTCTATCCCCAGGCCTGCCCTGCCAGCCCTGCTCCTAGGGCATGCTGAGATGGAAATTGAGACTGGGTGTGATAGAGCATACCTATAATGCCAGCTCTTGGGAGGCTGTAAATGGGCAGATCACTACCAGTCTGATACAGTAGTGAGACCCTGAACACCCTGTAGACCCTTCCCTAAAATACAAAAAAAAAAAAAAAAAAAAAAAAAGACCAAAGAATGCAGCACGCCGACTCTAGGGCAGCAGTAAATTGGCTAAAAGGGCTTAATGTGATCCAGTTCTCTGTGTTAGAAGGTTACAGTGGAGCCCGGTGTGGTGTTGCGTGGCCTATAATCCTAGCACTTCTGTGCCAAGGCAGAACTGCAGCTCAAGGCCAGCCTGGGGCTACTTAGTAACTTCAAGGCCAGCCTGAGCTGAGTAGTGAGACCCTGTCCCTAAGTCACAGTGGTGTGGGCAGCATCAGTAGCACGTGTGCTGTGGGAAGGACAAGGTGGGCTGCTGGTACTAAAATAGATAGTGAAGGGCCAGGGAGATGGCTCAGTAGAATAAGCACCTCCCTGGCAAGTGCAAGGATCTGAGTTCAATCCCCGGTTCTGCCAAGACATAAAAATAAATAAAATGGACCACGAGGAGGCCGTCAGGAGGCCACCCCACTGGAGCACTGGATAGCGGTGGCTTCTGTTAGTGGTGATGAGGGTCACAGAGGTGGGCGAGCCTGAGGCACACTGGGAGGTCGGCTGCCAGGGCTGTCTGTGTAGGAGAGCGGATGACTCCGTGCAGCTGAGTCAGGCGCCATGCAAAGAGGTCAGTGTTGGGAGGACCGACGTCGCTAAGGAGCTGCTGGTACTCACCTTGGGCAGCGTCCTTCCCCTTCCCTGTGCTGGGCCTTGTGCCTGCTAAGCAGCTGTTCTGCCCTCAGCTGCATCCCCTGGACCAAACCCGGGAACTTGGCACTGAGCTCCATCTCCAGCCCTTTTTAATTCTGAGAATGATCCCACTAAGTCACCGAGTTGCCCAGCTTGGGCTCGAACTAGCAGGCCTATCTCAGCCCACCAGAGTGCTGGGATGACAGGGGCATGTAATCACTTGAGACAGTGTCTCACTACGCAGTTCAAGCCTGTCTTGTGCTCAGGCAACTTCCTGCCTCAACCTCCCAGGTGCTGGCATTACAGGAGAGCATCACAACGCCTGGCTTCTTGCTCTTTTTTGAGAACAGGTCTCGCTAAATTGCCAACACTAGCTTTGAACTGCGATCCTGCAGTACATCAGCCTCCCAAATAGCTGGAAGTATTACACACCTGTGCCACTGTGCTGTGCTTTTCTCACCATCATTTATTTTGTGTTTTTTGTTTGTTTGTTTTTGAGACAAGATCTCACTATATAGTGCAGGCTGGCCTCAAACTCACAGCAATCCTCCTGCCTCAGCCTTTTCAGTGCTGGGATTATAGGCATGCACCTTTTTAAAATACAGCCTAAACTGGATGGGCATGGTGGCACATGCCTGTAATCCCAGCACTTGGGATGTTGAGACAGAAGGATCATTGTGAGTTCACGACCAGCCTGGGGACTACAAAAGTGAGCACAAGGCCAGCCTGAATTGCATAGTGAGACCCCATCTAAAAAAAAAAAAAAAAATACAGCCTGTCTTGACTTCTGTCCCTGTCCTTACCACAAAGAATCAAATGTAGTAGCACAATTTAAAAAATTCAGCAGCATAGCAACTTAGGAAGACTCTGTCTCCAAAAGCAAAATAAGGAGCTAGGGGTGTAGCTGAGCTTGATCGAGGGCCAGGGCCTTGGGTTCATCCTAAGCGACTCAGGAGTCCTCTGTCCCACCTGCCTCTACAGCAGCACAATGACAAGGGCCAGTTCATTAGAGACTGACGGGGACATCACTGTCCTGAAAGCAAGCCAGAGAGCTGCAGGGCTGCCTGGTACTGGAGAACTGACGATGGCCCGTGGCCCAGTTCTCCACAGGGGAGATGCAGAGTTGAGCCTCTGCAGCCCTGACCACACATGCAAGGAAGACGGCATCATTCAGGCTCAGCTTGGCGCTTCCTTGCTGAACTAACTTCTGCCCTGTGGCCTCTTCCCCACTCTGCCTGTGGCCCGAGCTTTCTTCTCCACCTAAGAATGTGTTGTCTTTGCAGTTGTGGAAAAGCCCTCCTTCCCACCCCACGCCCTCTGCCCCACTCCAAACAGAAAGCCGCTCACTGGTCATTCATTTATTAGGCCCTGACTATGCCGAGTGTGGGTGCAGAGGCTGGCCCAGCAATAAGGTCACTGAAAGTGGAGGGAGGGCAGGGGCACTCCAGAGAGCGACACAGCAGCTCTGTGGGCCACTGCTGCTCCATGCCGAGGGGCCTGGAAGAAACTCACAAAGTTCACTGAGTGCCAGCGTTAAGGACAGGAGGTACGGGGTAGGGCTGGCCTGCCGCCTGGCCAGCTGCGATGCTCTGGAAGAGAGGAGGTGGCAGTCTCTGGGCAGCATCCCACGAGGCCTCTCACTTGGAACCTGTGTCCTCATCCTCTGTGCCTGGGGAGGGCACTGAAGGAGGGTAGCAGTTAGGGGAGTTGTTCCAACCTTTGCCCTTGGCATGAACACCGGGAATAGCCTCTGTTTTTTTTTTTTTTTCTTTGTTGGGAGACACGGCTGGGCGCTGGCCTTCTTGGTTCTGTTTGTGTTGCTGGGGATCGAGCCCTCCGATTCTGAGCCCCACCTCCAGCCCCAACTACTTGCTCTGGGACACCGGGGCACTTCCTGTGGTGGCTCACAGAAGCTGGGACCCGCCCACCCTGATTCACCACCTCACATGTGGCCTGGCTCCTGGGGTCCAGCTGTGTGGCCCTGCTCCAGGGTGTAGCCAATAACCCCTTAGGGTAGCACCCACCACCGTAGGGAACCCACATTCAGTGACAGAGGCTGATGGCAGAGAATCTTAGGACAAAGGCCTGAGCCCTTAAGGATCAGCATGTAGGACTTCAAGGACAGCAAGGGAACCGGGGAGCTCTAGGATCTGGCATTCACTGTGTGCCCAGTTGGCTCGGATGGGCAGCACCCTGGGTGGGCTCGGGCTGCAGAGGGCATGGCTTCAGGGCCCCAGCTCTTTCAGTCATGAGTCATCAGAGGCCCCCTCCCTACACCTGGCCTGGCTTCCCCATAGGGCCTCTGCTCAAGGGCTTCTGGGAATCTTGTCTGTTCACTATCCTGTGTTGCCCACTCTGCCCACAGAGGCTGTGGCCTACCTTCCGTCGAGAGTCCTCCCCTGCCCAGGAGGCCTTGTTCCATTCCTCCCAGCTGGTGTCCTGGCAAGGGACAGAGGAGAGGTGAAACAAGCAGCAGAGGGAAAGGAGGGAGAGGCAGGGCCAGGCCCACG
Organism: Ctenomys sociabilis; assembly: GCA_004027165.1. Taxonomy (NCBI): domain Eukaryota; kingdom Metazoa; phylum Chordata; class Mammalia; order Rodentia; family Ctenomyidae; genus Ctenomys; species Ctenomys sociabilis. Next base: position 30,783 of record PVKA01018948.1, on the reverse strand, counting down.
GCTGGGCTTTGCAGATGCAGCATGGCTCAGCCCCGGGGCCGGGCTGTTGACCCGCTGATCCTCCCTCCTGTCTGACTCGTTCCACATTTTCCATGTCCTCCCTGTGTGCAGGGGGCTGAGCTCCAAGCACTCTGATCTTTGGTGGTGGATTCATTTTCCTTGCTTCAGGTGCCATACTCAAGGTCAGTTTGAAGTTTTGGCAGAATTAGACTCAGCCCTGTCTCCTCCTGCACCCCAAGCACGCCTCAGGCATGTGCAGACCACCCTCCAGGAAACAGCCCCAAAGCCCTGCAGGTGCAAGCTCATGGCCAAACCAAGTGGGCCCCGCCCTCGTGGCTCCCAAATGCCAGCCTGGCACCCCTGCTGGCCCACCCTCCTTTCCCTAGGGTATACCCAGAGGTGGCCACCGCCTACCTGCTGGCTCTGGCTGGATGGGAGGGACACCTAGAGGAAGGAGGGGGAAACAAGGGCTGAGGCACTTCTGGGGGCTTGCTGAGGTGGGGTCTTTTTCCCTGAGCTACAGCCACTCCTTGCTGTCCTCAGGTGGTGGCGGGAGGGATTGCATTTGGCAAGAGACACGGTAGAGCAAGGGGCGGGTGGCTTCTGTTATCAGAGGATCTTTAGTCTCCCCACCCAAGCCTGCAATGGGGAGACCTTGTGCATGTGACTGTCTCAGGGCTCAGAAAACCCCCTCTCCTCTGGTCCTGCTCCTCTGGGCTGTTAGAATTGGAAGAGCTCTCTCAAAGGGCCCAAGCTCATTTTTTTTTTTTTCCAAGCTTATTT
>PVKA01018948.1:0-25000 GCA_004027165.1 Ctenomys sociabilis | reverse complement strand
GTTTTGGAGATGGTCTTGCTATGCAGTTTGGGCTGGTCTTGAACTCACTACGGAGCCCAGGCTGGCCTTGCACTCTCTGTGATCCTCTTGCATCAGCCTCCCAAGTACTAAGATGACAGGTGTATGTCACCACACCCGGCAAAATGGTACACTGTTTCCATACAAGGAGTTGAGCCCAGGCCACCAGTAATTTTAAATAAGTGCTTCTTCATTCACACACACACACACACACACACACACACACACACACACACACAACTGTTGCTCACACGTGCACCAGCCCTGAGCCCCTTTGGGTCTACCAGCCCTCAACCTGCCCACAGAGGGGTCAGCCCACCTGCCTGGCAGTGCACAGCCTGGTCCTCTGGTAGCCAGAAGGGATGATGGACATCCTCTACAGGCCACTGCCAGCCCTGCTCAGGGACACCCCTTCCCCAAGTTACCTCCAGGGTCACGGTCACCAAGGGCCGAGCTTTAGCGCTGAGTGCCAGCTCCTTTCCGCTGTGGCCCACTGAGGCACACTCAGACAGCCCTGCCAAGAGAAGCAGGACCAGGCAGGGCAGCATGGTGGGCACGCTGCTGGGTCTTGGGGACCTCAGGGGGGCCTGAGAGTGCCACCTGCAGTGGGCTCCGTCTTGCCTCTCAGCTGCTGGAGTGTGTGGTGGGGGTGGATGATCTCCCGTCTTTCCAGCTCTTCTGCTTCCTTCTCAGCTTAGACCTGGGGCCATTTCCTCCCTCCTGGGCTGGGAGGACCAATGGCAGCAGGAGCTGGTCGCCCCCAACATTTGATCCCATGGCTTAGCCCTCTGATGCAACACCTGCCTGGTATTTGGCTGCACTCCCTGCCTGCCTCCTCTGCAGATACACAATGGGCGGTGTGAATGGGCGGTGTGGGGGCTGCAGCCCCAGCTGGGGCCCTCACTTGTCTCTTTCTACTGAGCACCACTTTCTCAGCATCTCCTCCTTCAGCAGGTTCCCCTCACACACAAGAAGTGAGGCTCCCTCCCAGGCAGTGTCAAATACCTATAACCCCAGCACTTTGGGAGGCTGAGGCAGGACGACTCCAAGTTCAAGTCCACTCTGGGCAACTTAGCAGGAGTCTGTCCGTCAGGGTTTTGTGGTCAGACACCTGAGCTCCAGTTCCAGCCCCACCACAGAGCAGCTGTGACCTTAGGCACACCATTTAACCTCTCCAAGCCACGGAAACACCATCTGCAAAATGCAGAGCAAGATGGATAATAGCCCTGGGTCCAGAGCCTGAGGACCAGCCGAGCTAATGTGTATGGAGCACTTAGCATGGGGCGTAATGGTAAATATTTAATGCCCTTAACTATTATTAGTTCCTGTCACTGACCACCAGGTCACAGAAGCTGACCCCACTCCCATCTGAGAGCAGCTTACGGTCTGGTTGGCAGTGCCAGCGGAGAGGGAGGAAGGCGGAGCATGCCCTCCTTCCTGGCCTGCCCCCACCCGCTCCCAGCATAGGTTCTGGGAGCCAGATGCCAGACCCCCCTTTGCACTCAGCCCATCCCCCCCAGCACTGGAGGGGGAGCCCAGGGCTTCCCCTGTGCTAGGCAACCCAGCTACTACTGAGCTACATCAGCAGCCCTTTAAAATGTTGAGTCAAGGGGCTGGGGAGCTAGCTCAGTAGAATAAGCACCTCTGGAAAGCACTAGGGCCTGAGTTCAATCCCTGGTTCCACAATGTTGAGTCATCGTCTCACAAGGTTGCCCAGGCTGACCTTGAACCGTGATCCTACTACCTTAGCCTGCCGAGTAGCTGGGATCATATACTTCAGCGCCTGGCAAGTCTGGTCATACTTTTTTTTTTTGGCAGAACAGGGGACTGAACTCAGGCCCTTGCACTTGCCAGGGAAGCGCTTATTCCACTGAGCCATCTCTCTGGCCTCATAGAAGGATGATTTTTTATTTTATTTTATTTTTTTGCAGTACCAGGGATTGAAATCAGGACCCTGCACTTGCCAGGCAAGCACTTATTCTACTGACCTGTCTCCCGGCCCTGGTCACACTTCCTTGCTGGAGTTTTCCATCGCTCACAACAATTAATCAGATGCCTTCCCACTCCCTTCCACTTGTAGCTCTTGTGGCTGCTGGGAGTCCTATGGGATGTGTACTGCACAAGGGCGGCTCCTAGAGGGAGCGCTGGAACTCAGCGCTCACCTGGGTTACTGATGCCACCTAACGCACACCTCCAGAAAGGGGGTTGCAGTGGTGCTGCTCAGCAACCATGTGATAGTTGAAGGGGCCATGACGGGGGTGATAAGAGATGTGTGCCAGACACATAGTAGGCCCAAAATAAAAATGCACCAGCTGAGTCCAGGCCCATCAAGTGAGAGCAAGGGAGTGTGGAGCAGTGGGAGGTAGCCCACTTCCCCTATCCCTTACACCAATCTAACAGGTCCCAAATATAATGGTCAGAACCCCAGTATTTGCATAATATGCTGATTACTTGTCTCTGCCTAATTCCTAGAGCCTCAGTTAGCCTGAGGATTCCTCTGAGCACATGAAGGAGGCCAACGCGCCAGCTCTCACTCTACTCTGCAAAACACAGGGTACCTAATTAACGTCGCCTGCAGTTTTGGGGTTTTTCACTGTTAAGTTTTCCCATGCACAAAATTTTTGTTTTTCATCTTATTCATTTTACAGATGTAAAATCTGCGGCAGGGGCTTATTTTGTTATACTGAGAATCAGACTAACCTGGAACCCACAGTCCTGGGGCTTGGCGCTGGAGGCAAACGTAGCACAGGCCTTTCTACCTGGAGGCCTGGCATCTGCACGTGCAAAGGGGTAGTCTTACACTTAAGGGGTATCTGAACCTCAGTTTCTCCTTCAGCAACCTGGAGCTGCCGCATAGAGCTCTGAGTCCTGCAGGTAAAGTGCGGGTTTGACTCCCAGTGCTCAATAGATCCTATCAAGGTCATCAACGCCCGGAGATGCTCAGTGAGATAAACGCTTCCCTAGCAAGAGCCTGAGTTCAATTCCCGGCTCGGCAAAAAAAAAAAAAAGATCACCAGAGCCTGCGCTGGTCTCGCCGCATGGCGCTGGAGCCACCAGGGCTCGACGGGCGCGCAGAGGGGTGGCGTGAGGCCTCGGCTGGGGGCGCAGGGCGGAGGGAAGAGAGAGAAAACCCCAAAGTCCGGAAGGCCGGGAGAGTCAGGGCACCGGCTGCAAACCGCGGCTATTTGTAGCGGCGCTTTCGGGCTGCGGTCGGGCTGGGGCTGGCAGGCCCGGGGCTCCGCCCGGTGCCCTCGGCCACCCGGGCACGGCCTGGCCCGGTGCGCCCCAGGGAAGAGAGGTCCAAAGGAGGGCGGGGCGCGACCCCCCGCACACCAGGTTGGGCTCGGGGGTCCGAGGTCCGCGTGGGCGAGGCGCGTCGGGGCGCAGGTTCCGGTTCCGGCCTCCAGGACCCCCGGGTGAGCGGGCCGGTGGGCGGCGTGTGGCAGCGGGGCGGGTCGCGGCCGCGACGAGGCTCCCGGGGCGCCGGGTGGGCGCAGGATTGCTAAGGGCTGCGGTTTGGCTGGGACGGCGGAGCACAGGAGCAAAAGGGAGCAGGAGGGAGGGATTGAGAAAAAAAAAAAAAGCTAGGGCCGAGCAGAGCCGAGGGAAACGCGAGACGCGGGCGGGACGCGGGCGGGAAGCGGGAGGAAGCGGCCTGTGCGACGCCTGCCGCCGCCGCAGAAGGAGGCCCGGTCGGCCGCGGCCGCTGCTCCGCGCGCTTTCACCCCTACGCGGGAACCTGTAGGGGGCGGCGGGCTGGGAGGGGGCCCGATGCGGACCTCGGGGGCGCGGAGCGGCGGTCTGAGCCCCTTCGCTCCGCCTCGCTGGGCCCAGCTCGCGTCCTCCCGCGCTCGCCCCTGCAGCGCCCCCACGTGGAAGCGCCTCCCCGGCTTCCTCAGGCCGGCCTAGGAGCGTGCGAGGGGACCCAGGAGCCCCGGGGCTGGGCCAGTGGCTGCGCTTGTGCCCCGACCCCTTTGCCCAGTTTACCTAGTGACTTACAAAATGACAGCTGCCAGGGAACCGAGGAAAGAAGCGGCCTGCAGGCACGACAGGCGTTAACGCTGAGTGGGAAGGGCCATGGCAGAGCCCTGGGGAGGGGTGACCACCTCTACAGTGTGGGCGCACGTCCTGCACTGGGTCCTGTGGGTTTGGAACTCGATCTCCAGCCCACGGCGAAGGTGGAGCAAGCAGCCTTTGTCCCTGTGCCCAGAGGTTGTGTGGGCAGATGTCTGTGCCCACATTCGTGGCAGACGGCTTGGCCCAAGCCTGCCTTGCCCTTGGTGTTTCCTGCCGGCCCCTGTTACATCCCCAGTGTCTCAGGAGGAGCCTGAAGGTATCACTATGTTTCGGAGAGATTTTTGCTGCCAGCTGATGGTCTGAGCATGATCAAGCAGGGTCTGGGTCCTCAGTTTTACCAGCAGGTCCACCCTGCTGCTGGAGGCCCAGGGGCATAGGGACCAGGGTCTCCCACTTGGCTCTTTTCCTTCCTTGTCACCTTTTTCCAAAGGGCCCGCGCCACCCACATCTTTGCAGTTAAGGAAAGATGAAGGTGCCGAACAGGGTTATGGATCCACATGTAGGACTTATGTCAGGCCAGCAGGCAGAGTGGTTAAGGACACCCTGGGCTTGCTGTGGGTGGGTGCACACTTGTAATCCCAGCAGTCAGGATGCTGAGGCAGGAGGACTGCATGAGTTTGAGGCCAACCCTGTCTCAAAAAAGCAAAACCAAACAACCCACTGAATACTCTGGGTTTTTGAATCCTGGCCCTGCTACTTAATCTCAGGGATCTGAGGCAAGCTGCTGGCTTCACTTACCATGTATGTAGGGTGGGATAATAGTCTGGCACCTGTGTCAGGAAGAGTTGGGGTGAAAAAAGACATGAAAGTGTGTTGGGAGCTATCTGGTGTATTGTAGGCATCTATGCTGTAATTATTCCTGTTAATAATAGAATTAAGCAATGCCATCCAGCCTTGTTTCATGGGAAATTCTGATTAAGAAAAGGTATTTGGGGACTTCCCTGGTCTTTTCCTAAGGGCAGGACCCAGTCCATTTTTGCAGCTGGGGCTCTTCCCAAGGGCAGACTTGACTTAGGGGACTTGAAAGGTGGGCCCCTAAAGGGGGGACCTGAAAGGCTCTAGGCCCCTTCTGGAGAGGTGTGTTTGTATGTACCAGTCCTGCCCCCTGCCTGGAGACATTTCCCTGGGGTGATGGCTTTGCCCGGAGCCTGCCTGCAATAAAGGCACCCGGGTTGACCCCATTAGTGTGCAGAGAGGAACTCATGATTAAAATTGGCCTTTTCTTCCTGATTCTTGGTTACTGAGTACAGGAGAAAAATGAGTGGCTAATTGAAAATATAATTATAATGCACTGTCCTCTGTCTACCCAGGGGAAGCTTCCAGACCCCGCTGTCTGCAGCACAGTTTGTTTCTGGTGGCGGGGAGGACTCTGGAGCCGGCCAGGACTCTGGAGCCGGCCATCTGGAGACTGTGCCCGGAGGCTGGGCACTTGGCTGGCAGGCATGATGGCTGCGTGAAGCTGTCCTTGCAGGACTGGACCTCCATCTCTAGCCTCCTCTCTGGCCACCATCTCACATGTGGAGCTGCAGAGTACAGGTGTTGGGGAGGTGGCCTGTGCCCTCCCTGGGGCTGCCCATTGTCCTACAGTCTGCAGTGGGGAGGGTGGGTCCTCTAGGCCAGTAGAAAGCTCCTCTGAGGCCCCTGGGCCAGTGTAACTTCAGAAGGGCTCCAGGGCGGGACCTGGGACACCAGGCTCTGCCACCCCTGGCTGGGCTGGCTCTGCATTCTGTGCTTTTGACCCTGAAGATGGGAAGAAAAGTGTGGTTTTATGGCATACTTGACCTGTGCCTGGCACCCGAGGTGGCCTTAAGACACTTCCCCTAGTGATGGTGATCTTTGTATCTTGGAAGCCCCCCACTAACCCCTGGGCTGCTCTGTTCCCCCTATTGTGTCTTCTATCTCCTGCTTCAATGAGTGACCTGGGAAAACCCCTCTCTTCTGTGACCCATCAGTAACTTGGACAAGTTTGTCCAGTGGCCCAAGCTGAGATCCTGAACGGGGGGTGGGGTTGGAGGTGTCATTTGGAGTGTGTGTTTAGGATGGGGACATCGAGGGAGACCAGATGGGAGAGGAAAGGAACAGTGAATTCTGCCCTGATGGTTGAGGAGCTGTCATAGATGGGCTACTCTGTACAGTTGTTTGGGTTGAGCATTGCACAGTGATACTTTGGAAAGGAGAGGGCAGGGCCTGGGGAGATGGCTCAGTAGAATAAGTGCTTGTCTGGCAGTCTCAAGGGCCTGAGTTCAATCTCTAGTTCCACAAAAAAACAAAACAAACAAACAAAAAAGGAGAGGGTAAAAAACCCCACTCCTGCTCATTTCACTAGATCCATCTCTCTCTTTTTTATTTTTTATTTTTTTGCAGAACAGGGCATTAAACTTAGGCCCTTGTGTTTGCCAGAGAAGCGCTTATTCCACTGAGCCATCTCCCCAGCCCTGATTCATCTCTTATGTAGTTGCACCACAGAAGGCAGAGCTGTCCCATCCCAGCTCACAGAGAGGTGCTTTATGGGTAAAGCCATCCTGGAAGTGCAGATGATAAAATGTTGGAGCAGAAACCTAAAGGAATGGTGGGATTTCACCTTTGAGGTCATCCTGTCCCTAGAAAGGCATCCTTTGAGCATCATCAGGTGTAACCTGCAGCATCACTGTAGTAATCATAGCAGTTGCCTCTGGGCAGTAAAAACAGTTAAGACTTGTTAAGAGGGGTCTTGGACATTAGGGACTTCTGGTCAACCTGAGCCACCTGTCTTCAGTGGTTGTAACAACTTTTCACAGAACTCAGTGGATGCCTAGAGGAGATTTTTACCGGGAGGGTCAGGAGAAGCTATGCGCAGCTTCTCCTGGACTGGTAGATTCTGAGTGTGGACAAGTGCTAGAGGAAGGTGACCAGGAGGATCATGGGAAGTGGGATAGTCTTTGTGACTACCCTGGAATTGTCTGGTGTGTGTGTGTGTGTGTGTGTGTGTGTGTGTCTGTGTGTGTGTGTGTATGTGTCTGTGTCTGTGTGCCTGGGCTGGAGACCAGAGAGCTTGGCTTGATGACTACAGAGCATGTGCCTCGCGGGCCTGAGGTCTGGACGGAGGCCCTGGGTGCTGGAGAGAGAGGAGCTAGCCCTGAAGTTGAGTGGCACTTGGGTGTGTGTGCCTGTGACCACTCAAGGGGAGACGCCTGCCCTGGGTGTGTTCGGCTCCAGAAATCAGTGCATGGGTTGTGAGGTTGCCGGGACTGAGGCAGCCCCCAGAGAACAAACCATGGACTGAAGCTGGGGCCGCAGGCGGGCAGCGGGCCAGGTGGGGACAGAGGCTGAGGGGGTAGCCAAGGCGGGGAGGCGGAGAGGGGACACTCATAGCACAGTGCAGAGGACAGGGCTGGAGGGGACCCTGAGGGGGCCGGCAGGTCGACTTCTCTTATAAAAATCTTACTGATTGGCTCCGATGCTGAGAGGACTGAACTGGGAATCCCACGCTGAGCTGAATTTAGTGGGTGCTGCTGAGCTGAGGTCTAGGGACACCCTGGCTCTAGCCCACATGTGTTTCCTGCATAATTAAAAACAAAAGTGTGGGGCTGGGGAGATGGTTCAGTGGAATAAGCGTTTCCCTGGCAAGTGGAAGGGCCTGAGTTCAATCCCCAGTTCTGGAAGAAACAAACAAACAGACAAACAAACAAAGGAGAACCATGTGTGGTGGCATCTGCTTGTCATCCTAGTTCCTCAGGAGGCTGAGGCGGGTCGGAGCCCAGCCTTGGCAATGTAATGAGACCCTGTCTTGGGGTGAACAATGTAGCTCAGTGATAGAGTGCCCCTTAATTTGATCCCCAGTACTGAAAGAGAAAGTAAGCTAAATGCCTGTTAAGAGGAGACTAGAGAAATCATTTGTTGCTGTGGAATACTACACAGCAACGAACATGGGACTGGTGTGTGACTCACTGGTAGAGCACTTGCCTGGTGTGCTTGAGGCCTTGGGCACTATCCTCATTGCTGCAGCACAAAGAAGAAGCAAAGCAGTAAGATCCCCAAAGTACAGTTCTGTCTATGTAGAATTTGAAAATTCTGGAATGGTTTTCCAGATGGAAAACATGGGTCCATATTATACAGTGATGCAACCAAGCTGTGAGAGTATAAAGCACCCCTAGGAATAAATGATACAGTCAAGAGGGAGCTTCTCTAAGAGGAAGTAATGAGCAAGGGCTAGAGAAGAGGGCAGGGTGGCAGGAGGCACAAGCCTTCTCTGGCATCTCCGTAATTATTTGGTCTTAAAAAAAACAAGTGGGAATCGAACTTAAGAGTCTTACAGAGGCAGGGGAGATGGCTCAGTGGAATAAGTGCTTCCTTGGCAAGCTCAAGGGCCTGAGTTCAATCCTCAGTTCCGCTAAAAAAAAAAAAAGTCTCACATATGAGCCCGGGCATGGTGGCGCACACCTGTAATCCCAGCAATGGGGAGGCCGAAGCAGGGGGATCACTACAAGTCTGAGCTGCATAGTGAGACCCTGTATCAAATACATTAAAAATAAAAAGATTCACACATGCGAGAAGTGTTCTTCCACTAAATTGTAACTATAGCCCTTTTTATTTTTACATTCTATTTTGAGATAAGGTCTCACTAAGTTGTTCAGGCTAGCGTTGAACTTTTTTTTTTCAGTACTGGGGATTGAACTTGTAGTAACCCGGCAGGCACTTATGCCACTGAGCTGTCTCTCCAGCCCTAGTGTTAAACTTTTGATCTTCCTGCCTCAGTCTCCCAAGTAGCTGGGGTTGAAGCTGTGTGCCACTATGCCTGGCTATTTTTTTTTTTTTAAGGGACAGGGTCTCACTATTTTGCCCAGGCCAGTATAAAGCTCCTGGACTCAAGTGGCCTTCCTGCCTCAGCCTTCTGAGTAGCTGGAGCTCCGTGTTTGGACCACAGAGCTGTAGCCGTGTCTCTTAGGCTGTGTACTGGGTGTTTTTGTTTTGTTTTCCCGGCGCAGGCTGGAAGCCCAGGCCTGTACATGCTAGCAGGGTTTCTTTGTATCTACTCTCCTGTGATGCCTCATATACTTGTTTCATTTACAAAGGAGAGTAGAAGAGCGCTATGGAAGACCCCGGGAGAAGGTTTTGAAGGACGAGGGCAGGGCCAAGAGTTCCTAAAGCTGTAGGATGCCCCCTTCAGAGAACAGGAGCCAGCGCGGATGTTAGTGGCCCTGGGCAGCTGTCCTCTGGCTGAGGTCTGCCCAGATTAGCTTCCGTTTCACCTGTGGGTTTCCTGCCTGCGGTGGCCGCCCTTGATGTTATCGATGATACCTCAAAGCTGTCCCCTGCCTTCAGCTGGGAATAAACAGAATCACTGTCCCCCAGATGTGTTTGAAGAGCCGAGGGGGGGTACAGTGCGGCTGGAGACCTAGCTGGCCTGCCACGAGGTACGGGGTCGACCACGTTGACATGCAGGAGTCTTTGCATTTCCAGCGCCCAGGACAGGTGGGTGAGGATGGTGTTGAGGCTTGAAGATTTGGGGAGGCTGAGGCCAAGCCCCAGTGCCTGGGCACGGAGAGTGGGTGATGCCCGGGCTTGGCAAGCAGCAGGCTGAAAGATGTGGTGCCAAGCTGGGGAGAGGGGCTGCCGGGGGGGAGATCAGAGGCACAGAGGGGGGCCAGGCACTGTTGGGGCTTGAAGCAGGAGGCCGCGGGGAGTCGGCGAAGCCAGGGAGAGGCCAGAGGAAGCTGGCATTGCCAAAGGAGCAGTGGGAAAGAGCAGGTGCCAGCTCGGGGCTGGGGGAAGGGCGCGGGAGGGTGCCTGGCGCTTCAGTCTCCCCAGGTGTCCTTAGCTCCGGTTGGCACCACTCAGATCCCCCTGCTGTGGGCTGTGATGCGTGTGAGGGTCGTTGGGTCTGTTCTAGGCTCTTCTTGGCACAGATGGGGACACCAGGCCAATGCAGTGAGACAGTGACAGGCCTCAGATTAAGCCTGCCTGTGTGTCCAGCTCTGTCTAAACACTTATGGGCCCTAGGGCGGGGCACAAGGGCAGAGCTGGGCCCAGAGTAGGGGGGGAGTCACTGTCCTGTTGAAGAGGGACTTGGTGGTGGCAGAAGGCCACAAGCACCGGGGGCAACAGTGGTGCGGACCCCAGGAGCGGGACGTCTGTGAAGGAGGGGCCCCATGGAAGCTGAAGCTTTGGCTGACTCCAAATAATGCAGATTTTGAAATCCACTGGGAATTTATTTTCCAGGGTAACCAAATGTCCTACATAATTAGAAAAGATTTTGAAGCTGGGCATGTCGGCACACACCTCTAATCCCAGCACTTGGGAGGCTGAGGCAGGAAGATCACTCGGAGTTTGAGGCTAGCCTGGGTTACACAGTGAGTTCAAGGCTGTCTGAATTACAGAGCAACACTCCAAAAACCAAAAACCAAAAAGCAAAGTGGGGGTGGGGGAGAGGGACAAAACAAGAAGGAAAAGGAAAGATTTTGAAAGGCAAAGGTACATCATGAAGATAGGATTATTGCTAGGTGATTCAAGCTGACAGTGGCCCATGCCGCCTGAGGCTCCTTGGAACACTGGAGAGAGACAGCCCAGGCCCCCTCTTGTCTTTCATCAGTGTAGCCCCGGGTGTGCACTGGGGCTCCAGGGCAAAGGCCCCCAGGGACATGATCTCCTTTTACTGTGAGGGGACACAGGCAGGGGAGAAGGCACATGTCCTTAGCGTCCCATTTATTTCAGGAGGTGTTTGGGGCCTTGCACTGCCTGAAACTGATGACTTGAACTAAGTGGCTCCGAGGGTGATGTGTGCTCCGGGTGGTGGCTCGGGATTGGGGCTGGCCGGGTAGACATGGTGTCTACGGGGATCTGTCCTGCTGTCTCTGGGCTGTGGGGGTGGGTGGTAGCCGGAGCTCTGAACCCCTCCGCACCTTCTCACCTTCTCCGGCCTGGCTGTTTGGCTGGGGGGACCCACTGTAGGGGGCAGGGCGGGGTATCCAGCAGTTCCCGGGGGCTGCAGGATGGGGCTCATTTAGCCTCACAGTCATCTGACCCCCGTGACTCAGGCCTGGCCCTGCCCGTGGAGGGCGCCGGGCCAGTCTGAGCTCATCACGGCTGCCCAGAGCAGAAGTGGTAAACAAGTTTGCCCTCCACCTCCCACCCCTGCAGGGAAGTAGAGGACAGGGTGTGGGGGGTGTCCCCTCAAATGGGCCACATGGCCCTGGCCATCTGTACAGGTACGTGTCCTGAGTGTGCCTGGGGGCAGTCGGGTGTGTACTGTGCTCTTGCTGGTGTGTGACACTGGTGGGACACGTCTGCCTTCACACTCAGCGGCCCCTGTGTCCACCACATCCAAGGGGCTGAAATGGCTGGCCGTGTGGGACAGGCGTACCTGTCCCTGGTGCACGGAGCCCACCGGAGAACTGTGGTCCCCCTGGAGAAACACTGGATTTCCATTTCCACCCCTCGGGCCTCCCGAGTCCCTGTGGCCACTGGGACCCCCAGTATGGTGTAGAACATCCGTGGCGTGTGTGTCTGTGACCTGCTTGGGCATCTCTGAGGACGCTGGCTTCATCCACCCCTGTCACCTTCGCACTTTTCCTTTCTGTCCTCCAGACTAGGACGGTCATGGCTCCCAGTCGCCACCAGATGGCGCCAGCGCATCGTGTGCGTCCCCCCTTGCTGGGGGCAGCCCTCACCCCTAGGATGATTACTCTCCTTAACCCCTCACAACGCCCACGCCCTGCGCCACACCTCCTGGGACTTACGACAGGGACGAAAGCAAGGGTAGGGGTTAGAGTCTCTGCTGTCCCCTTAGGTGCCACCTGCCCAGGGTGTTAGCATGCTCACTCATGTGGGGCTTGGTGATGGTCCCAGCTTATCCAGAAAGGCAACAAAGCTCAAGAGAAAGAAAGGTGCCTGTGGGAGGCGGGGCAGCATAAAACGGGCGTTCAAGTTCGAGCTCCGCAGGTTCTAAACCCGGGGACCTTACCTCCCGGGGGAAACAGGAAAACACAACACTGCCCCAGATGCCAGCGGAAAGAGGGAGACAGAGGTGGCCTGAGCCAGGCCCAGGTATTCAAGGCAGGCTTCCTGGGGGAGGCAGGGTGCCTGCTCCGGGAAGGCGGTGCTCTCTCAGGCCTGAGCTGCCCGGTGGCCTCGAGGGTGGGGACCAGAGTGGGTGGGGCCATCCCAGCCCTGGAGTCTGGGCAGTGCACTGAGCAAGTCAGCCCTGACTTGGGCCCATCCCCCCTCTTGCTGTCCCCTTGGGAGGCCGGCCAGCTGTGGGCTGGGGCCAGGGGGTCAGGGCGGGTCCCTTGCCCGGGTCCAAGCAGGATCCTAGCAGGCTGTGGCAGTGCCCAGGAGCCAGAGAGGAGCCACCGCCCCCACCCCTTGGGCCCCTCTGTAATTAGGGCTATTTTTAGGACCCTCTTCCTTCCTATTTCAGGCCTCTGGACTGGGCCAGAGAGTGGGCTGTCCCGGGTCGCGGGCAGGAGCCGCTAAACTGGGCCGCGGCGTGGGAGCTGCAGTCACAGCCCAGACCACAGGCCTGGCCAGGGAGAGTAGCCCAGGACGTGGCCAGGGGCAGGGCGGAGGGGGGGGTGTGTGTCTTGGCCCCTCATGCCCGGAGCTGCCCCACAGCTCCCCCAACCCTCCCAATCTGGATGGTCAGCTCTAAGTGAGCAACAAACAGGGGTTTTGGATAGTGCAATGTGCACCTTCAGGAATGACCAGCTTTTAGTTTTTATTATTTATTTATTTATTGGCAGAATCGGGGATTGAACCCAGGCCCTTGTGCTTGCCATGCAAATGCTTATTCTACTGAGCCATCTCCCCAGTCCCTAGTTATTATTAAGTAATTAATTGATTTTGTTTATTGAGCCAAGGTCTCCCTAATATAGTTCAGTCTGACCTTGAACTCACTGGGTAGCCTAGGCTGGTCTTGAACCTGTTTCTTTTAATTTTTTTTTTTATTGGTGTCAGGGATCAAACTCAGGACCTTGTGCTTGCCAGCCAGGTACTCATGCAGCTGAGCCATCTTCTTGGTCCTAAGAATATTATTTTATTTATTTATTTCCAGTACTGGGGATCAAACTCAGAACCTTGTGCTTGCCAGACATGCTTATGTCACTGAGCTATCTTCCCATCCTTGGGCTTGAACTTGTTGTCCTCCTGCCTCAGCCTCCCGAGCGCTGGAATCACAGGTGCATGGCAACCAGGACCAACATTTATTGAGTGCTTGCAGTGTTCCCAGGACTGACTGGTGCTTTACTTGTATTAACTCGCTGTTTGTAACACTCTGAGACCTGGGCTATTTCTCCCTTATTTTACACCATGGGAAACTGAGGCTCAGAAGCACTCCCTGTCGGAGCTGGGGAGATAGCTTGGCGGTCTAAATGCCTGCCTGGCAAGTGCAAGGGCCCAGGTTCAATCCCCGGTACTGCATGCCATGCCAGCCCTGCAGCAAGCTGGCCATTGAAACCAGGCATGGTGGTGCATGCCTGTAATCCCGGGGCTGAGAGGCTGAGACAAGAGGATCACAGTGAATCTTACTGCTGCATAGTGAGACCCTGTACCAAATAAATACATACATAAAAATATTTTTTAAAAAATTAAGAAAAAAAGGATGCTCTCCTTATGATGGGTCAGGCATGGTCTCACATGGCCTGCCTTCAGGGAGTGCCCTTGTGTTTGGTGGGTTTTGGAGGATAGGAGGGCTTACAATGGGGCCTGCTTGCCTGGCGGTCTCCAGGCTCAGCGCTCTAGTTCCAGGCAGCCACCCACGGACAGCCTGCCTGGCCATGGAGTGCCAGTCCACGGTGGGTCCTGCAGTCGGAAGGGTGGGTCCTGCCCAGCTGGTTCCAGTTAGGCATAAGAAAGGAGGCGAGGGGTATATTTAGCCCTGGTCTCTGGAGGAGCCAGAGGTCTTTCATCCTTGGAGGCGCCGGCCGCAGTGGGGCTCAGCTTGCCAGCCCAGGCTCCTGGGCTGCAGGGCAGGGAGCAGAAGGGTGACCATGACCTGACCATGCAGGGGCTAGGGAGGGTACTAGAGGAAATGTCAATGCCAGCCAGGGTGACTGAGGCTTGACTGTCACACCGTATGTCCCTGAGCCTGAGGGATCCTGCATGTGTTGGGTGCATCTGTCCCCTGCAGCCCAGACCCAGCATGGGCCTAGCAGGCCCATGATGTCGCAAGACTTCTGCTGGGCGCTGAGCTGCGGCAGGGACCTAGCCTAGGCCCAGAGAGGGGAGTGAGGGCAAGCTGAGAGCAGCAAGGGGTGGCCATGGTGTGTGCTCTCTAGGGAGACAGACAGGCATGTTCGGGCGTTGTGTTTGGAGAAGGTGAGAGGGCTGGGGCAGGTACCTGCGTGCAGGAGGAAGGAAGCCAGGCCAGGAGGCCACAGCAGGCCACGTGCATGTTAGCGTCACCAGTTGGTGTGTGGCAGTTGAGGGGACCTTGCGCTGTGGCTTTGGGCAGTGGGCCAGGGGCCACTGCCAGGTGTGTGTGGGGTGCACAGGGGCTGACCCGCAGGTGACCGTGGCATTGCCCGCTGTGGGTGACCAGGACGGTGGTGTTTTGGGGGACAGCCTGTGAGGGTGGTGGTGGAGGAGTGACAAGAGCTGTTTTCAGCTGCCCACCGTGATCTTGCAGGGCCCTGTGTGTAATTACCCCCTGCCAGCCAGGCTCGGTGTGTGACTGCAAGTAAACACACGTGTGCAAGTGGCTCCAAGCTCTGGCTGGGCTCGGATGGTCGTGTGTGAGTGGGCTCATGGGGGTGCAGCCGTCCAGCAGCTGTGGGGCCTCCCACTGCAAGCAAGGCCTGCTCCCCAACAGTGCGGCTGCTGGGGCTCATGCCCCATTGCCCTTCTGGGACCCCCACCGGAAAGCCACAGGCTCCTTGGGCCTGTGGGGAGGGCACCCTCCTGGGCTATAAGCGCCTGTCTCTCCCCTAATCCTTTTCTCCCCTCCACTCCCTCCGACCCATCCCCAGACGGCAGGCTTCTACCTGCCCTGGGGCGGAGGCAGGGAGGGGAAGAGGAGCCGGCTGCCTGCCCGCCCGCCCTCTGTCATCTCCCTGCAGACAAAGAGCTCACCCTGGTCTCTGTGGGCGTCTGGGAGACGCTGGGGGGATTAGCTCCTCGCACCGCCCTCTCCCCACCTTGTGCCAGCCCACCCGGCTGGCACTCACACCAGGGGCCCAGGGCGATGCCCTTCTCGCAGCGGCTATAGCTACATGCTGCGTGTGTCTGTGTGTGTGTGTGTGTGTGTGCGCGCGCCCAAGTGCGCGCGTGCATGTGTCCTGCTCAGCCCTGCATGAGAACAGGGGTGCAGACTTCGCCAGCCTGGGCTGGGTCTTGCCTTAGTTTCTCCTTCCTGTTGCCCCAGTAGCACTTGGCAGGCTGGCACCTGGGTTGGCACCTTCAGTCTTTGGCTCTCTTTCTCTCCCCACACCGACTGTGGCTTAGGCCTGCTGTTCTTTCCCAAGGGAGGGCAGGATGGGCCAGATGGGGAGGCTTCAGCACCCTGAGCTCAGGTCAGGAGGGGCACAGCTTGCTGAGGGGCCTGGGGCTGGCACTGGGCCTGGGTTGCGCATTGTGTGTCTGGGGCCTTCCCTGTGGTTTCTCCATCTGGACCACGACTAGAAAGCCTAGCACTTTCTTTGTACTGTATTATGCAAACCTAGAAATGGTTCTCTAGTCCTTCCAACATGTACTCATCAGATTTTTGCAACAGATAGGACCGGTATGGCTGCTTTTTCCATTTGAGAAGGGGTTAAATCAAGGCTCGGAGGAACTAGGGATTTTCCCCAATTCCCACAGAGGTGCACCAGAAGCCAGCTGGAACCCAGGGTCTTGCTCTGTCAGACACAACACAGAATCACTCCTGCTGCCTGGCCTTTGCCTCCCAGTGCCCTGTCTCCCCCACCCCAGGACCTGGAAACTCTTGGGAAACTCTGGAATGGAGGCCGGCAGGTGGGAGCTGGCTGCCGGACCTGCACCCTCCCCAGGTCACGCCTTGCCCTGGAGCAGTCAGGGACCATTCCAGGGACAATTCTGCGCCCCCCCATGCCTTGGCATTGGTGGACCCCTCCTTTCTCTTCCTGGCAGGTGAGCTGGCGTCTGTTTTGCTCTTCAGACCTTTCTGTATTCTCTCATGAAAACGCCAGAGCACACTGCGCCCCCCAGCCCTGCAGGTGAGGCCTGGCTCCGAGGGCCAGGTCCTCCCTGGCGGTGGGAAGCCTGCTCCCTCCCTTCCAGAGCGGGAGGAGGAGGTTTCCCAAGGACTGGGGGAGGCTGTGCAGGTCACAGACCTGGCACCGTGCCTGGGATGGGAGAGAGGATCAATAAATTGGGTGGACTTGTTCCGGTGGATGGTGAAGAGATGGGCTGGTGCTGGGAAGGGAGCGGAGAGTGGCTGGTGGCTGGGTAGCTGGAGTGGTGTGTGTCCTGGGTGGAGTGGTTCGTAAACAAGGGGTAGTGGGTAGGGAAAGATGATTAGTGGATGGAAGAGGGGAGAGTGAATGGATGGAAGGGGGGAGGGAGGGGAGCAGGGAAGGGAAGAAAGGAGGGACAGAATGGGAGGTAGATAGATGAGGGGCAGTCTCTGTATCGTTTTAATTTTTGATTTTTTGTTGTTGTTGTTCAGTACTAGGAATTGAACTCAGGACCTTGTGCTTGCCAGACATGATATCCCTGGTGTCAAGTTTTTTTGATTTTTCTGAGACAGAGTCTCATTACATAGCTCAGGTTGGTCTTGAACTCACTGTGTGGCTCAGGCTTGTCTTAGATTCCTGGCAGTCCTCCTGTCTCACTTCCGAAGGGCTGGGGTGACCAGTGGGCCCGATGTGCCTGGCTCTGGAAGCACCCACAGAAGACAAGTCATGTAGAGGGAATCAGGGCTTTGCTGTGGTGCTTCCCCTTTTGCTACTTGGACCATGGAGAGAAGCCATGGCATGGAAAGACCTGGAAAGTCCTGGCAGACCCAGGCTGACACCCCACAGGCCGAGTGCCAGCCCTGGCCTGTGCACGTGGGTTTGAGTGTTGGGGGAACAGCTCCCAGGTGCATCCCGTCCTGGCTTCCACCTCCTCTCTCTGGTAGCAGGAAGGTTGCATGCTCCTGCTTGGGGGAAAGCAGGGGAGCAGGTGTGAGTGTCCTGCACAAGCCAGCCAGCACAGGGAAAAGCAATGGCCCTGAATGTGGTCGTGGTCACAGAGTCACTGGCATGGAGCTGGCACTGTGGAGTGGTGTGACACTATAGAACTGGACACCTGAGGTAGCAGCTGAGAGAATTCTCCACCTGCTTCCACCAGAGCAGCCTGGAGGGTGGTTCCGGAGCTGTGGGGCAACTTCTCTCCATCCTTCCAGGGTACCTCAGGCCTAGTCCCTGGTTTGAGAGGCTTCTCTTGTGCTTTTCTCTGGGAATAGCTTCCCTGGCACTCTGGATGGCCACTTTCCATGGCTGTTCCATCGTGAGATGGCCACTTTCTGTGGCCATCCATCAAAACTGTGAGGGGCTGCTGGATGTCATATATATATATATATATATATATATATATATATATATATATATATTTTTTTTTTTTTTTTTAATTTTTGGTACCGAAGATCAAACTGGGGATACACCACTGAGCTATGTCCTGGCCCTATATATACCTTTTTAGACAGGGTGTTGCTATGTTTGAGGCCCACACTGGCCTCAAACTTGCATCAATCCTCCTGCTTCAGCCTCCTAAGTGCTAGGACTACAGGTGTATGCCACCGTATCTGGCTGTGAGTTATGGTGCTGAACAGCTGTCTCAGGACCCCATCAAGGTAGCAAACATCTCCTCTCCTTATAGATGAGGAGACTGAGGCTCCGATGATATGGAAAGAGGCAGTATCGTCCCTTTCTATCTCAGGCAGTCTGGCTTCTGTCCCACTGTCATGGCTCATTCTGAGACCACTGCTCCTCTCTGTGGTCCTGGACCCAGCAAGGGAAAGCAGGTCTGAGGAGCTGGGAGAGAGGGGTTGGCCCTGAGGGAATGAGAAGCCAGAGGACAAGGACACGAGCCCTCGGAGGGTCCCCCAGGTTTCCATGCTCATGTACAAGGGCCAGTCAGCGTCTGTCTAGAATGAAAGACAAGTGATTGGGAGGCTGAAAATGGGGGGATCACTATAAGTCTGATCTGTGTAGTGAGACCCTGAACATAAATACATAAAAAATAAATAAATAATACATAAATAAATAAATACATAAAATAAATAAATACATAAATAAATAAATACATAAAAAATAATTTTAAAAAAGAGGCAAATAAGCCAGGCATGGTGGCGCATGCCTGTAATCCCAGCACTCGGGAGGCTGAGGCAGGAGGATTATTTTGAGTTCGAGAGCAGCCTGAGCTACAAAGTAAGCTTAAGGCCAGCCTGAACTGAGACCCTGTCTCAAAAAGACAAAAAAAAAAAAAAAGGCAAATAAATAAATAAAAAATAATAAAATGAGAGGCAGCATGAAGGATTTGGTGAGACCATCAGAAGAACCGCCTCCTTGGGACCTGAGGAAGACATCACCAGGGGTCGTCTGGGGATCTCCCCTGTCCACCTGGGTGGGAAATGGAAATTTTGTTTGTTTTGATATAGGGTTTGGCATATAGCCTTGATCCTCCTGCCTCAGCCTCCTGGTGTGCTGGGTTTACAGGCATGCACCAGTATGCCCAATTCGCAAGTTGGAGATTTTCAGAGCTGGAGTTTTTTCAATCCAAGGAAAGGCAAATGGAGAGGCCTGTTCTGGGGGCTGGAAGGGAGCTGCTCAGGGCCCTGCTGAGGCTTCCATGTATGGCAGGGAGCTGCCTAGGAGTTTCCACAATACCCAGGGGTGACAGCAGCAGGGGCCACTGGAGAAGCCCACTGGGTCCCCAGGCCAGGGCTGCCCTGGGCTGGAAGCCTGGCATGCCCCTGAGCTCTGCTGTGGTGGGCAGCTGAAGGGCCTAGGTGGGCTCCCAGGACGGCTCCTCCCACTCTCCCGGCTATGCCTCCTGCCTGGCCTTTGATGCCGCTTGCTTGCCACAGACTTCAAACAGGCTGCCCTGTGCTCTGCCGCCCGCCGCCCGAGTAATTAGCGCCCTCAGCCTGTCTGCTGCTCCTCTCCACCGGAGATGGCGCCTTTCACCTCTCCCTGCCCTCTTTCCCTCTGTTCTTGGCTCTCAGCTCGGTCTTGGTCTCTGGTCCTCTGTCTGGATCAGGGCCCAGCTCTGGACTGGCTCTGGGCTGCAGAGGTAGCTCTGGGCTGGGGTCGGGCAGTGATAACAGGAAAGGCATGGCGACCCCCAGAAGTGGGCACGAGGTTTTTCAGGTGGTAGCACCCTCCCTGTCACATGGGAGCCAGTGACATCCACTACATCATGGGCAGGGGATGTGTGTCCCCCTGCCCTCCTCATGGTGCTCGCTGGTCTGGGAGCCCAGGGCTCTCACCGGGATGGGGGGTGGGACATGTGTCCCTGGCTGGGACCTCAGTGACCTCAGACCCCGGAAATTCTGGCCAGTTCTGGGTGCCAAAATGGGTATCTTGTAGGTCGCTGGGAGCTGAGGGTCTGTAGCGAGGACCTCAGTGTTTATTGAACATGCTGGGCAGGTAGAGCACACCTGTAACCCCAGTACTCAGGAGGCTGAGGCAGGAGGATCAGAGCATCTCTTGGGTGGCCCAGGCTTGGAACAGAAGACTCAGCCTGGCAGCCCAAGAATGTATGTGCGCGCGCGGGCGTGCACACGCATACGCATGTGCATGGGTTACGGGGCTAAGCGATCGTGTGTACCTAAGCAGGAGACGGCGGTGTGCTAGATATATGCACACATGCCCACATGAGGCAAGGCTTATAACTGCGTAGCTACATGTCTGCAGGTGTGGTGATGTGGGGACTCGAGGGTGCCTGTGTGTGTGTGGACCGACTCGAGCCTCTGCCGGCGAGGGGGTATAACAAACAAAAAACCCATGTGCGTGTAAGGGAGAGCAGGCCTGTGTGAGCAGGCGCGTGTGCGCGAGTGTGCACTACTGTGCTGGTGCGTGTGCACTGTTACAAGGGTGTGTTGCTGCATGTGTGTCGGTGTGCAAAAATGTGCTCATGGGGGGCAGGACTGAGCAGGAGTGAACATGTGCTCGAGCGTGTGCATGAAAGGACGTGTGTGCGTGAGCGCAGGTGGGGTGGGCAGTTGTGCATCTCTGTGTGCATACGTGAGCAGGAGTGACTGTGTGCACGAGCGTGTCACGCCCAGGGCTTTCTCGTCACCCCCAGCCTTCCTCAGTCGCTCTCTCCCGTCCTGCTCAGGCACCTGCGGAGACCCCGTTCTGGGCCCACTCCTCACGCCAGAACCCACTTCGCTGCCAGCCCAGCGAGGGGAACTGTCGGAGGCATCGGCTGTGGGAATCCGAGGCCGGGGCTGTGGCTTCTCTGTCTCCCGCACCTTCCTCTCACTCGGACTACAAGGCTGGGTGGTCAGAGCCTCAGTGTGTGTGCATGAGTGCTTGCGTGCGTCTGCGTGGGTGCAGTGTCCTGGGTGAGATGCGTCCCCAGGCACTGTCCCCTGGCTGCCGGCTCTGTCCCAGCTCCACGACGCTGTCCTGTTTTCCTCACATTGCCAACCTGGCGGCTGCAGTCTGAGGTTCTTGGAGGGGGAGCCTGAGCAGCTGGGAATTTCTTTTGCCTGTAGAAATTGGGGCTTGGGCTCAGGGTGGCCCGCGCCCTGCACACAGGCTTGGAGCACAGGCTGCAGCGGGAGGGCCGGGCCTCCAGCCCTCGCCTGGGGTGACTGCGGGGACACTTGTGTCTCAGACTTGAGGTCTGGGGTCTGAGGCACTGCCTTGGTCTGAGGAGCTCTCAGTTTCCTGGGAAAAGCAGGATACATTGGAAACCCAGAGAGCTGGGCGAGGTAAAGACGCACTCCTGAGCCAAGCAGAATCTCCGTGGCAAGAAGAGCGACAGGATGGAGGAAACCACAGGAACCACCAGAGCCCAGGCAGGGCAGATCCGTGACTTCCTGCAGTGCAGTGGGGTGCAGGAAAGATAACCTTTTTGGATTTTTGAGACAGGGTCTCACTCTGTAGCCCAGGTTGGTCTTGAACTCAACAGTGATCTTCCTGCATCAGCCTCCCCAGTGCTGGCATTACAGGTGTGCCCATGCCGGCTTCTGGAATTGATTTTGACCAAGAGGCCTCGCTGGGCTTTGGAATCAAGGGTATCCAGACACTTTCTGCAGGTTCTCTCTCTTTCTGCCTCAGTCTTCCACTGATAACTGGGGAGAGCTCTCCCTGAGCGGCCCAAGAGCCTGTGAGGGTCTTTCCCTGAGGCCTACTTGGTAGGATCACTCAGCTTTTGAGAACAAGTATGGTCTTCAGCAGTGGAGGCTGGGAGGCAGCTGGGGTTCCCACTTTGCCCCACATCTAGGTCACTTCTGTGCCTGGATCTTGGAAATCACAGCCCCCTGGAGCAGGAAGGTATGCAGAGTTGGTCTGGACACTGGGCTCAAGGACTGCTGTGGGAGAGAGCAGGAGGCCGGAAACCTCCTAGACCACCCATTCCCAGGCAGCCCACAAGGTTGGATGCAGCCTGGAGGAGAGCAGGGGGGAGGCATCAGATTGCAGCCTCCCCCCAAGTCCCAGCCCACCTTGTGAACCTGCAGTGTGTCCTGTGCCCTCCTCCCCTTCAGAACCCAGGATCAGGAGGGTGGGGAAGGCCCTGAAATCTGAGCCCCTGGTACCGGGCAGCCAAGGGGTGCTGGGGGGGGTAGGTGTCCCCATCTAACTGGTTCCAGCTTCAAGGAAGAGAAAGATGATGAGTTGACTGAAGACAGACAGGTCTAGAATTACATTCTTTTTTTGGGGGGGAGGGGCAGAACCAGGGATTGAACTTAGGTCCTTGCACTTGCCAGGCAAGCTTATTCTACTGAGCCATCTAGAATTACATTCTTATGACAGGGACCCCCCCCCCCACACACACACCTTGGCCTCCACTCTTCCTTAAGTAGAAGGGTAAGATCTGGAATCCTAGCACTCGGGAGGCTGAGGCAGGATGATTACAAGTATGAGGCCAGTCGCAAAGAAACAAATAATAATTATAAAAAAAAAAAAAAGCCGGTCATGGTGGCGCATGCCTGTAATTCTAGCACTCAGGAGGCTGAGGCAGGAGGATTGTTGTGAGTTCGAGACCAGCCTGAGCTGCAAAGTGAGCTTAAGGCCAGCCTGAACTGCATAGGGAGACCCTGTCTCAAAAAGACCAAAAAAAAAAAAAAAAAAAAAAAAAAAAGCAGAAAATCTATAGGTTTCAGTCTACCGTCAGTTGCTCCAATGCTTCTGGGCCGTGGGTGGTGAACGCTCTGATAGCTGTGTTTACGGCGGACAATACATACGTATCTCAAGCACCTTGTAACCTAAACACACGTGTGCCTCTCCCGGAAATTGTGAGATGCAGGCCGGAGAGGCATCAAGCATATGGGGGAGCTGAGGACTTGCTGCATCAACCGTTCAGGAATTGAGCTGAGAGGTTGGGCCCCTGCTCAGATTCTGGGACCCCAGCTCTTTTTCTACTATGGTGCCTCCTTATGGGTTACATTTGTAGGATAATTCGGTGTCCCCGAGTTCCCCTGAGTCTGTGTCTGGCACAGACCGAAGGATGAGGACCAGTGAGAAGTAGACAGGTGGGTGGCAGACTGAGTGCAGGCCCGCCATGTCCCAGCACAGCCGTGGGCAGTCAGTGCCAGCCCGCCTCTGCCTCAGGTGTCGGGCTCTAGCTGGGGAAGTCTCCAAGGTCTGGTGGGAGCAGTCACTGTCCTGTGGGCTGTGCCCTGCTACTGGATGCTGGGGGCAGAGGGGAGGCACAGGCTCAGTTCTGGTGCCAGCTCACCCTGGGAGCACAAGGGCTGGTGTGGCACCTGCTGGCCCCCTGCTCCAGGACTCTACCCGGGAGATCTCATGGGGTCTAGGCAAGTGCTCCGGCCCTGAGCTACATCCCTAGGCCTGGGTGAGGGGCGTTAGGCAGGAAAGTTACACAGGGAGAGCTGACCGGATTTAGATCCTGTCTGAGCACCTAGCTGTGTGACTGTGGGCAACTTCCTAAACCTCTCTGGGCCTTGTTGTTTTTCCTCTGCAAAAAGGGAAGGGTAATCGGGTCTACATCTTGGGCTTGCTGTGGGGTGTGAGTTCAGGTGCCTGAGCCACGTGGGGAAAGCAATGTTGTGTGGCATACCCTGGGCACCTAGGGCACCTCCTTCCCCTCCTACCTTGCTATGGTTGAGAGACAGACAAGTAAGGATGTGGGCCTGGGGCTTGCCAGGGTGGCAGCCCGTGTGCTTGCTGGGCTAGCTTTGCCCGTATCTTGCTATGGCTGGCAGGTGCTAGTGGGCAGCAGGGGTCTGCAAGGGAGGGAGGTGAGCAGAGCAGCCACGTGCAGGGACAGTGGCCTGCCTAGCCCTTCTCTGTGCATAGACCTTTCCCAGTGCTTTCTAGCTACAGTGCTACCTGCCAGTATGTGGAGGGCTGGGCTGGGGAGGACCAGGACAGGAAGGCAACAGGTGGCTAGAGACAGCGCCACCCCTCGGTGGGAGATGAAACTCCACTACCACTACTCTGGCCCTGAGCCCCAGCTTGCTTTCAAGAGGCTGGGACATGTCCTCCCTGGCTAAGTCACGCAGTTGCCCAGGCGAGGCTCAAAGGACCCATCCTCTTGCCTCAGCCTCCTGAGTAGCTGGGCTTACAGGCCTGCGGCGCTACACCCAGCAGGGGTCAGCACCTTGAGACAAGGATGAAGCCGCTGTTGGTACTGGGAGGCAAGGAGGGTGAACCAGCCGGAGGCTGGGGGGCTCGCCCAGGCTCTCCACACCTGCTGAGCGAGCGCAGAGGCACAGTCTTTGCACCCTGGGTCTTTAAAGTCATGAGGCTCCATAGCAGTTCACGTCTGACAGCCAACTCCAGTGCCTGTTTCCGCATCTGTGAAATGGGGATGACACTGAACCTCGGGGTATTGTGAGGCTTCAGGGAGCTGGCATTTGGGGTGCCCAGGCGCAGTCCATTTTGTGAGTTGTTAAATAGAATAAGTTAACAGCCATCTTTTCCCTCTGCTTCCTTTGCTTCTTCCTCTTCTTTTTTCAGTACTGGGGATTAAATTCAGGACGTTTGCTCAGAGCTGTATACAGAGCCCTTTTCTATTTTGGGATAAGGTTCTTACTAAGTTGCCCAGGCTGGGCTTGAATGGGAGACCTCCTGCCTCAACCTCCTGATGTGTGAGCCCTTCCCAGCGAGAACATCTGGGACATCATGGTTTGGGTGTGGGCTGTTTTTCCTTATACACATTAAAATCGAGACTATTGGGCAGGGCATGGTGGTCCATGCCTGTAATCCCGGGAGCCTGGGGGACTGAGGCAGGAGGATCACAAGTGTGAGCCTGACTAGGGGACTTAGTGACATCTTACTTTAAATAAAATAAACAAGTAAAAGGCCTGGGGACATGGCTCAGGGTGGCGGCCCTGGATCTAATTCCCAGGCTGCAGGTTGGTGCTGGGGGAGGGTGGGCTGTCCTGGTGCCTAAATCAGCCTGTACAGCTGCACACCAAGTGAGCTGTGAGTGTCACAGGTGTGGGTGCGCAGGCTCCCTCTGTGCCTTTCCAGGCCCTCTCCCCAGTCTCACGGTCACCATGACTTTGCTCCCAATCCACTTGGGATGGCAGGGCCATTTGTACCCCTGTTTTCTGTCGCAAATAACTCTATTCCAGCAAAGCATCATGAAGGAGAGAGAGGAGAGAGAGAGAGAGAGAGAGAGAGAGAGAGAGAGAGAGAGAGAGAGAGAGAGAATGGATGATGGCAGGGGAGCAGTGTTCTTCTCCATTGCCACACTGGGGGTCCTGAGCAGAGCTGTCCTCTCCACAAGCAGGGGCTCCCTAAAGGCAGGGCTCACACACTGGTACCCAAACATTGGTTCCCTTGGAGATGCT
>PVKA01018947.1:0-42899 GCA_004027165.1 Ctenomys sociabilis | reverse complement strand
TCAACCCTGAAGGAGCTCAGGACCTCACTGTTGCTGAGGACGGCTGTGGTGCCTTTGGTGGAGCTCTGGTGCTTACCTCGAGCACTGCTTCTTAGCTCCAGTTTAGATCCCTCAGCTGGCTAGCACAGACCCTTCATCCCACTGGCACAGACTTCCTAGCTTCTGCCACTGACTTGTGCAGATCCATGAAGTGGCCTCCATCAGCCATTGTCATGGGATCTAGGCCTCCAGTTGTTGTGAGAGGCACTGTTATGAGCTCTAGGTTTTCAGCTGGACTCATGCAGGATATTAGGATCCATGCCCTCAGCTGAAGTCTTTAGTTTTTAGTGTGTAGATAGACTTTCTGCACTTCTTTTATATGATTCTTGGGTGATTCCTTAAAAAATAATATAGTAAAAGGTGTCCCTGTATTACATTGCTTCCCCTTGCAAAATCTCTAAACCATGATGATGTGTTTCAAGTTCTTTTCTATTTTAAGTTGTTATTACAAATGTACATTGAATTGTGCCAAATTTCTTTTCTGCAGTTGCAGTTGTGTGATTTTTGTTGTCTGTTATTCCAATATTATGTATTATATTGATTTTTATGTTATATTAATTTACAAGCCCCAGTTGATCAGAAGTAATTGTCTTTTTATTTATTTCTGGATGATATTCACTTGTGCTTTTTAAGAATGTTTTTGCTCATGAGTTTGGAATTGTTCCTTCTCTGTTTTCTGATTGTATATAATATTAGTATTATTTCCTCTTTAAGTACTTGAATTTCCCCTGTGGAAATATTTTTATTAAAAATTCAACTAATTTATTAGGGTATACTACTATTTAAATTATTCATTTCTCTTTTCCAATGTAATGTTCCTGTGGGACTTGTACATTTCATTTGTGATTGAATTTATTGACATAAAATTGCATCTAATATCATGTCATTTTATTTACTGTTCAGTTTTGCTAGTGATATCTTCCTGATATTTGTAATTTGTAATTGATTCCTTTTAATTTTCATACATATTGCAAAGAATATCTTTCATTTGTTTGAGATAGGGGCCAGCTAAATAGTTGAGGCAGGCCTTGAACTCAGACAATTTTAAGTTTGAAACTCTCAAATGGACAAACTTGACTATTTTAATTTTACTTGTCTCCCTTACAACCTTACATGAAATGAATCATGTAATAAGCATTCTCTCTGTCTATTTTTCAGAAAGTCTAATGATTAGTTTCATCCTTGCTGTTTCCTTTCTACCTCCCAGCAGTATTTCACTGTGGGATACTACAGGGGAAGGACAGCTGTGTTGTTCCTGGTTGGTTCCTATTGTGGATATCATCACTGTAAAATCAGGATAGAAATTTTTGTCTAGACACATTTTATTTCCTTGTGGATACATCTAAGAATGAAATTGATGAGTTTGTGGTTTTGTACATATTGACTTTATTTTATTTATTTATTTATTTTTGTATTTTATGGAAGCGTCTATAGACTGTTCAGGGTCTCACTACTAGATCAGACTCATAGTGATCCACCTGTTTGCAGCCTCCTAAAGCTGGGATTATAGGCATGCCACCATGCCCAATCTCAATTGCCATCTCAGTGTGCCCCAGGAGCAGGGCCAGGATGGCAGGCTTAGGAATCAAACTCCCAGCCCCTGAGCCTATTTGCAGGCTCTTTAATCTGCTGAGCTATTTGGCCTACCCATATAGACTTTAAGAAACTGGTACTTTAACAAATAATTATAATTATGTATATTCTAATAAGTGTTGCTTAATCTTCGAAGAATCTTCAAAACTCTCACTCAAGTGACTACATTATTTAACAACTCATCAGAGGAAATGGATTGCTATTTACTACATGTTCATACCAAAACTGATACGGTCAACCTTTTAATGTAGGCATTTAGAAAAGAATATAGGGGCTGGGGAGGTAGTTCAGCAGAATAAGCACCTGTCTGGTACAATCACTGGTGCCAGAAAAAAAGAAAAAAAAAAAGAATATAGAAACTTCTTGTTTTCAACTTCATCTCCCATAACAAGGAACAAAACAACATTTTTGCCATTTGTATTTATTTGCCATTTGAATAATTTTTGGAGGAAAATGTTCCAATCTTTTGTCTGTTCTTTAGTTATATTTTGCTTTTATGTGTTTTAACCTAATCACTGAGTTACAAATTTCCTTTTTTTGTTTTTAAGAGTTTTTAATATGTTCTAGAACTAGATACTATTGTTGACTCAGATACATATTTTCACAATATTTTCTCTCAAACTTGAGGTTTGCCTTTTAAATTTAATAACAGTGACTTCAAAAACAATCTACAATTTTGATGAATTCTAGTGTATTGAAATTTTCTTTAATATTGCATCATGCTGAGAAAAATACTTTGCCACAAAATTCACTAAGATTTTCTTATGATATCTTCAGATATGTATTTGTAGATTTCGCATTCAATTGGTCGGGTGCAGCTCCTTATTGTATATTATGGTAGTAGGTAAGGTTGAAGTTCCTCAGGGCGTGACTATCTAGTTGCCCCAGCACTGTATTTTAGAGACAATGTGTTTCTGCATTGCATTGCTTTGAGACCTCTGTTAAAACCACTGGAAAACATACACATGAATTCACTACTGGTTTGTTCTCTATTTTGACTGACAAATACATTTTTTGCATTGGTGTCTGAATCATACTTTGCCAAGCCACAAAGTCAATTACTGAAGCTTTAAATAAGCACTCATCTCCTGTTTTTCTAATTATGTTAAAGCTATTTTTATACTTTAAAATGATTTTGCTGATCCAGTTTGTTAGTTTTCCAACTTAGATAATTTCTTTTTTATTTCTAGAGGGAAAAAAAATGTCTGCTGCTGTTTTACACTGGGATGGCCATGAGTCTATAAATTTATTTGAGGGAACTTCTATCTCAAACATATTTATTGTTCTAATCTGTCAATTTGATATACTAATTTATTTAATCTTTAATTTCTTTCAACAATGTCTTATGGGCTTCAAAATAGTGTTACATGTCTGCTGGCTGATCTGCCTAAGTGTTGTTATATATTGATTTCATATTCACCCGTCTTGCTAAAGTCACTTTTTGTTTCTGGTAGCTTTTTTATTTTATATGTCTTACAGAGGACTCTACATAGATGAATGCTGGCTAAAGTAAAGATACCTCCTTCATTTTCAATATGGATGTCTTTTTATTTCCTTAATTTCATGGACATGTACTTTAGTTTAATGTTGAAAAGTCTTGATGAATATGGTTCTCTTTTTCTTTTTCTTACTGTGAAATGAAACATTTAATCTTCTATGATGATATACAAAGTTAGCTGTTGTTTTTTTTTCCTAAATGTCTTTTATTATGTTGAGAAATTTCTTTTCTTTTCCTAATTTCCTCAGTGTTTTTATCAGAAAAGAGTGATAAATGTTGTCAAGTTCTTTTATTTTTCTTCAGTAGAGAGATGATCGCTTTTGATTTTTATTTTGTAAAGATGATGAATTATATGAATTGATTTTTAACATTCAAACAATACTGGATTCAAAAGATAAAGCGTACCTGCCAAGGGTTTATTATCCTTTTAAAAATTGTGCAGCTGCTCCTCAACCTGTGATGAGGCTGTGTTCTGACAACTTCATCATACACTGGAAATATTGTCAAATACGCACTTCAACAAACACTGAAGCCAAACTGTGGTCCCCAGTACCCTATGAGGGAGCAGCTGTGGGTGCTGACTGGGAAGCCCTGCTTAGCATTACAAGAGGGCTACACTGGCAGCCTGAGAAAAGATCCAAATCCAACGTTGTAAGTAAAATTTCTTTCTGAATGTGCACCTAAATCTTAAAGCAAAAAATCATCATAAGTTAAGCCACTCTAACTTGGGTGCCATTTCTACTTTTTTATTCTGAATTTTATGACAGCATGCATTGGTTTAGTATTACTTTTTCTTAAATGTTTGGTAAAATTCCCAGGTGAATCTGCCTGACCCTGCAGTTTTCCTGGTGGAGAGGTTTTTAATAATCTATTCAATGTCTTCATTATAAGGCCATTTTGATAATTTAATTTGTCTTGAGAATAGTTCCCTTTTCTTCAGGAAAGATATTCTAAGACCACAGTGGTGCTGGAGATCACAGAACTCTGTGTGTGTGTGTGTGTGTGTGTGTGTGTGTGTGTGTGTGTGTGTGTGTGTGTGTTATAATATATATAAACACTATAGGTTTAATGCATAAATTGATAAGTCAGCACCCTCAGCTGCACCTCAAGGCTCACTTCCTATTGGCTCTAAGTCAGGCCAACTTTGTTGTTCTTTCTTTCTTTTTTTCTTTCTTTCTTTCTTTCTTTCTTTCTTTCTTTCTTTCTTTCTTTCTTTCTTTCTTTTTATACTAGGGATTGAATTCATGACCTCATGTTTGCTAGGCAAGCACAGTGTCAGTGAGCTATACTCCCAGCCCTCTGTCCAACTCTGTACCTTGGACCCAAGCCAGGTCAAAACCACAGGACCTTCACTTCCTGGAACACTGAACATCACCCACAGATCAGGTGACCCTACCTAGATTAGCTCTCCCCTGACTATGCCAGCCCACAAACACCCTCCCCTGAAAATCAAATACAATCTCCTGTCCCCTTTTGTGTGGGGTTAACTGGACCTACTTGAATGCCCACCTGCTTGCTACTATCTCCACTAAATCTTCTTGCATCAGAGTGCCTAGCTTAGTGATTCTGAATGGGTCTAGGTTCTAATACAAATCAAGCTCAATAAGACACCAACAAAGACTAACAATAAAATGAAAAAATTCACTCACTCACTCACTCACTCACTCACTCACTCACTCACTCTTTCTCACTCACTCCTGTTGCAGGGCCAGTGATGTACACAACATAGATTTCCTAAACAAATGGATAATTTGGAGGAATGGAGGAAGATGGTAGAAGACTATCACACTGCCTAACACAGCAACTTAAAATTTACAAACTTGTTTATTTCTTAATTTTCTATTAAAATTTTCTGACTCTGGATACAGGGAACCATTCAGCAAACCAAACAGTAAATAAGTGGAAACATAACTTATTTATTTTATTTGTCACCAGATTTATTGGAATAAATTCTTTATGATGTTCCCTTCTTATCAGTTACCATTTTAGGCTTTAGATGACCTCTTCTGCCTCTTCTGTGGGTAATCCCTCCCCCTCCTCCCCCCGTCAATCTAGTTAGAGGTTTATCATTTTCATTGAATTCTCAAAGTGACAGGCTATCTTTTTCCATTTTAAATTTCATAGATCACTGCTCTTTATTGTTCACTTTCTTCTGTTTACTTTGGATTTATTTCGTTCTGCTTTTCTTAATTTCTGATGAGGGAATTTAACACATGTTCTAAATATTGAATGGAAACATTTAGTACTGTTTCTCCTTTCATCATAACTGTAGCAGCATCCTAAGAATTATTATGTAATCATATGCAACTTAAAGACTTTACCTTAAAGGTAGACCTTTGTGCCAAAAGCTAATTTTATATTTTTATAGGGTAAACTCAATTGTAAAATATTTATTTTTGGCAGAGATTTCTAAATTGACAACATTGTCTTTCTGTACCTCAACAACGTGGCCACACTGTCTTCTCTCTGACTCTAAGTGATAGGATCAGGTTCTTCATCCTGCTGGGATTCTTCTGGGCATGTGTGTCATACTTACACTCTCCTCATCACTGGTATTTCACTACTTGATACTATCATGAGTATTTCATTATTAGCATATGTTTCCTCATGATACCTGTGCTCAAGCTTTGATGTTAGGCTTCTTAGATTTTAGGGGTTTATATTTTTTTCATTAAATTTGGAAAAACGTTGAGCATTATTTCTTCAAATATCATTTTTGAAGGGCTGGGGTGATAGCTCAGTGGAATAAGTGCCTGCCTGCCAAGTGGAGGATACTGAGTTTAATCCCTGGTACTGACAACAAAACAAAACAAAATATTGTTTCTGAAGGCCTTGCCTTAGACCATTACAGTTACATAGTGAGGTACAACATTAAATGTTGTGCCTTGGATTGCTAATACTCTATTCTGCCTATTTTAAATGTTTTATTGAAAATTGCACTTAATCTTGTATGATACCTATTGCTATGCCTTCAAGTTTACCAGTCTTTTGTGCTGCATTGTATATCCATGTACTTTGCATTTTGGATATTCATTTTTATCTTCTGAAACTGATTTGCTTATTCTTTTATCTCCCTTGCTGCTACTTAGCATGCCTAACGCTTACTTCAGTGTCATTGCCTATTGATGTTATCACTTGCATCACTTTAGCTTTTCTGTTTGTTTTTGTTCTGTGTTGCGTTGTTTCTGTATTTGACACAGTGCTTCATCTCATAGCTAAGACTGGAAGTCATCCTCATGTTTTCAGCCTCCCCACCTGGGGCTGCAGGCATGCACTACCCCACCCCATCTCTGTTGCAACCGCAGCCCACCCATGGGCACGACCAGTGCAGCACGTGGTTCTGGTGATCAAAGCCCAGTCCCTGCGCTCGCCTGCCTAAGCAGGCACTCTTTCTGCTGAGCTAGCTTGCTGGCCCATTTATGTGTTTTTCTCCTCAACATGGATCACAGTTCTGTATGTCTCATTAGTTTTAAAATTTGCATTTTAATTGCAGTGTTTGACCTTTTTCAATATTTTACTGATTTTTATACACATTCTTAAGCTTTTTTTCTGTGTTCAGTTCATTAACTCAAGGTCAGCTTATAAGTTTGTTGGCCAATAGTAGAGAGGGCTGTAAGGCAGCAACCCTCAAGCTTTCTGGAAGCAGGGACCAGTTTTCTGGAAGATTATTTTTTCCATGGATGAGATCTGGTTCTCAAAAGGAGTATATAGCCTAGAACCCTCACACATCCAGTTTGTGGTAGGGCTTGAGTTCCTCTGAGGATCTAGCACAGCTGCTACTATTCTGGTCCTGGAAGAGGTCAGGCTATGCTGATGCCTACAACAGAGACCGGTTTTAAATCTACACAGATAAAGTGGGGCTTGCTGGCCTGCCATTCTCCTCCTGCTGTTGATCTTCTTATAGGCAGAGTTGGGGCACACCAGCTCTAAGATCAATTTTGTCCCATTGCTGAAGTGTATCCTATCAGCACTACACACCTTCTGAAGTCCTTCCTGTCTGGACAGCAGTGACATAAACTGGCCTGGCTCTTTGTGAGTTATAAAGATGGGTGCCTCTGCCTTTCCAGCTGTGCTCAGCCAGATTCTCGAGATCCTTGACAGTACACTCAGTTTTTTCACACATGTCCTGACCGTTACTTAGCAGACATTGAGGGAGCCTTACATATCCATTAGGAAATTTTCATTGTTCGCATCTCTCTGTGCAATTCTTCTCTAAGTATATGACTGACTTCTTTCTTAGGTACTCAACTACTGTCTTAGATCATCAGCATGTTTGTCATACCAATTTTAAAGTTCTTTCTGTAATTTCAATATCTGTGTAATGTCATAGATTTTTTAAAATTTCATTGAGAAACAAATAGCAATGAGACAGTTTCAGAACAGGTTAGTAGGACAGTTACAATAATTAATACATTCAATATTGTCGTCTTTGTAGTAGTTTATTCATAGTACAAGCTGCAGACATGATAACCTGTCCAAACACTATTAGGACAAATCTTTCTTCTCATTGAATTAAGAGAAAGTAGCTGTATATCTATTCTAACTATTTTGTATACACACACACACACACACACACATATATACCTACAAAATGGTCCTTTATTTATATCCCCCTTTTTGTTTAGTTTTATCAGAGATGAGTATTCCATTGGCATTCAAATATTGTAGGTGCATTTTATTGACTATTCCTCTCTTATATTAAGAGTGTTGTTTACTTTCCTCTTAACCACTTTTTTTGGGCACTGCTAGAGGTCAAATCCAGGGCTTTGCATACGCTAAACACTCTACTACCAAGTTATTTACTAGCTCTCATTTTCTGTTATGGATTAAATCTAAATGTTCCCCCAAATCTCACATATAGTCATGAGCAACACTGTTGGAAGGCAATGATGTTACTCAGGGCTGATAGCTGGCATCTCTTAGGCTGTAAGGTGTGGTTCAAAGAGGTGGGTCACTGTGAGTTGACCCACAGGGTACATCCCCTTCCCAGCTCTGCCAGAATCAGCTTCTCTGATTCTCTGCCCTCATACCAGGCATGAGCTGCTCTACTCTGCTTTGCTTTTTTGCAGTGCCATATGGCTTTGGAACCAGCTACTCCTGACTGAAATGTGAGCCAAAATAAACTTTTCAGTCCTTAAGTTGTGGGTGTCAGGAATCCTGTCTTAGCAAGAAGAAAGTAACTAAAGCATGTGCCTATAATATTTCAATCCAACTCAGTTGCCTACAACACCTTCAAACTCCTTGAAGGCTCCAGCATAATAGGCTGGCATGTTTTCCCCATTTCTTGATTATTTTTTCTCATCCCACTCTCCTGCCACAAATAAAGAGTACCCATGGGTTTCTGAAATTTATTTTTTGTGCATGTGATAACAGGAATTTAACTCAGGACTCTGCTCTTGCCAGGCAAATGCTTATTCTACTGAACTATCTCTCCCCAGTCCCCAGAATGTAGTTTTTTTTTTACATTCATCTTTCTCTGGTGGACTTGAAAAGATACAGCCTATCTGGCTTATTGTCATTGTAAAGGCTCCTGACCCTTTTTGCTAGGGATGAGATATATTATGGGATTCTCTTTCTAGGAAAAGATCATTAATTTCTGGAGGTTTGTTTGAATTTTAAGACCCATAGTGTGCCAAGACACACATACACACAAACACAAACACAAATTATGCTTTTGTTGCATATTTGGTTTGCTCTGTTTATTGAAGCGGATGACAGGCTGTTGGCATTCTTAACATACTACCCTAAAATTTTATCATTTGCCTTTTGAATACCTAAATATATGTTTTCCTTACCTCAAACTAACCTCTACTTGAAGGTACACAACGTAATTATTAAACTTTAAAGTTTCCTACAAGGCCCAGCAGTTACAGTACTTGATACATAATTGAGACCATCATTTGTGACGTATCAACTTGATTTAAGTAAGAATCACCTAGAGATTAGTAAAGCACAGATCCAGGAGTATCTATGAATGACTGACATGCAGGGCAGCAAATTAAGGGGGAAAGTCCCGCCCCACATGTGGGCAGCCAACCAATAAGCTTGTAGCCTGTATGCAAAAGAAGGGAAAGAAGAAAGAAGTTGTCCCATATTGAAGAGCTCCAGTCTTTGTCATTACCCTTGGAAATGGACTGTTTTTCTTCAGCTTTTGAACATATAATTTCACTGGGCACTTTCCAGAGAACATCCAGGCCTTTGGCCCAGGGCTGGCACTGTGTCTTTGATCCCTCTTATTCCTCGGTTTCCAGACTCTTGAGCTGAGCAGTTGTCATATCAAGTTCAGCGCTCTGGAGTGGAGGCTGCCATTTTGGGCCCTTTTCTCTCTGCTGTTTTAAGCCTAAATAATAAATTCCCTTCCATAATTATGCTTATATTTCTTACTAACTTTGTTCCCCTAAATAACCCTAAAACTGTGCCTAAAATTAATATATCATGTATTATCTACTTATCAACTCATTGGCATCTAAGGAAATGTAGAACTGAAAATCTGAAGTTATTTGCAGAAGTTAATACAGGAGCTATTTACAGTATGTAGATCTGAGGGCTTCTAGTACTTTTTCTACTTTCTTGTATTTGATACATAATTATAATGATGTATACTATGTGCTATTTATCTCAAAGAGAAATATCATTATGATTGTTTTAATCCCTTTATTGGTTATTCTGTTCTACTAAATGATAATATGACTTCCAAATACAGTGTATTACAAAACTGTAGTGAATTAAACAGTATGGTATTAGCATAAAATAGACATATAGACCAGTGGACTAGGACAGAATACTTACAACCAGCTGATTCTTTCTACAGCGCTAAAAACATATATTGGAGAGAGGATGGCTGTTTCAATATATATAGTTCTAGAAAAACTAGATGCTCATATACAGAATATTGAAACTTGACTTCATCTCTCACCCTGTACAAAAATCAACTTCAGTAGACAAAAGACATAAATGTCATATTTGAAGCTCTAAAACTGCTAGAGAACAAAACATGGAAAAAACTCAAAGACACTGATGTAAGCAACAATTAAAAAAAAAACACACAGAAGCCAGGGTAACAAAAGCAAAAATACACGAATAGGATTATATTAAACTAAGAAATTTCTGGTCAGCAAAGGAAACCATCAACATAATTAAGAAATAACCTACAAATGGAGGCATTATAGCAAAAAAATTCATCTTGTGATAGTTTAATACTCAAAATTTATAAGATATTGAAACCCAAAGAGCAGTTAATGCTTACATTTTTTTCTTTTCCTTTTTAATTTCTTCTATTTTTTTACCAATTTTGCATGCTTATATTTGATAATCCAAACAACTAATTTGAAAATAACATTATACAATATAACAAGCATTGTTGAATTCCTATATTTTGCTCAGTGAAATTCTGTATCATTTGTAACATTTTTACTAGTTTTTATTCTCTTTAAAAAATAAAAAAATGGGAAAATGATATGAATAAACAGCTTGAGGTGCCAGCCTCATCCCCCAGGGTGCACTGAGACAACGATTGAGACTGGGTGTGGGGGTACACACCTGTAATCCAGCACTTACAAGGCTCAAAACAGGAGGATCACTACGAGCTCAATCTGTGTAATGAAATCCTGTAGATCCTGTACTAAATATATAAAAAATAAAATAAACACATTTCTCAAATGAAGAAATCCTATGTCTAAGACATTTATGAGAAAATGTTCAACATTATTGACCATCAGGTAAATGCAAAGGCAAATCATTAACTACAGCGAGTATTGCCTCCCCTCACTTGGAATGTTTATCCTAAAAAGAGAAAAAAATGGGAACCCTTATAGAGTATTGATGAAGGTATAAAATTACTATAGCTACTATGGAGAACAGACCAGAGTTCTACAACTCCTGAGATGGATATGCTCCATTATCCAACTATGATCCAGCCATCCCACTTCTGAGTATGTTGCCAAGAGAAACAATAGCCAGCCCATACCAGAAAGACCTCATGTACCTGTTCACGGTTGCACTACGTATGTTAGCTAAGATGTGGAAGCAACCTAGGTATCTACCAACAGATGAATACATACAGAAAATGTGCTTTGCTTACATGTGAGACTATTATTTGGCCATGAAAAAAATGGCATCCCCTTGTTTGCAACAAAATGAGTGGTACTGAAATTCATTATATTAAGTGAAGTAAGTCAGGCTCAGAATTACAAATGCTGTACATTCTGTCTCATAGGTGAGATGAAGAGGTGGAGAACAGTGATTACTTCAAGCTGTGAGAGTGAAGGAAAGAGGGAGGCTGGACAGCAAGCACCAGGCAAGTTAGATGTCAGTAACATATTCATCCTAGTGATCATCAGCCCAGTGGATGACTATGGCTCACAATAACCTGTTATATATTTTGTGAGTAACTGGAAGAGAGCAAGTTAAAGCCTCAAACATAAAGTAAGGATATGAATTTGGAAATGTTGACTATTCAGATTTGATCAGTACATTACATAGTTATACTACAATGCCACTTCTTACCTTGAAAATATGCACAATTTTCCTGTGCTAATTTTGAACAATGTTTAAAGAGATACAAATGCTAACAATACTAGTTTGATCACTATATATCACAAACATGTTTTGTATTATCACACTGTACCCCCTTAAATACTTCCAGTTAAGATAACAATAAATAATAACTGATCATGCAATCAAGCACTATTAAATTCAGAATGGTATGGTGGCACACACCTATAATTCCAGCACTTTTGAGATGGAGGTAAGAGAACCACCATGAGTTCAAGTCAAGCCTAGCTACATAGTAAACTCAAGGTCAGCATGAACCACATAGAAAGATCATGTCTCTAAGCAAACAAACAAACAAAAATTGTGTCAAAGATAGCAACAGAAAATCATTGAGAGAACAATGTATATAGGCACAAATTTAAAGATGGGCTTAGCTAGAGTCTTAATAGATATAGAAGCACGTGCATCAGCCTGCATCAAATGAAGAGTTAAACAGTTTAAAAGACTTCAATGTGTGTAATTTAAACATCTGCATCCTTTTTCAGAGGAATTTAATTTTTAATCTTTTATATTCCAATTTCCTTTCGTTTAATTTTGCTTTTTTGCCTAATACAAAAACCTATATGAAACAGGAGGCCTATTACCAAGCAGGCAAGTAGTGCTCTAATTGAAACACTTATTGGGAATCCTAGAAAACTCTAAATACTTTTAAGAAATAGTGTAGCTTTAATAGATTCTTGTATATTCATGTTGTAACCTAATTCTGTACTCTTTCAGTAATCCCGGAGGATGTTGCTAATTTATTGCTATGATGAGCAATAAAACAATAACAGTAATCAAAAGGTATAATATTCTTTGTTTAGGGGGCATTAATGGTTATGTGTTAAAACTATAAATACTTCAAGAGGCTGCAAAACTGATCTATAGAAAATGAAAGACAAGATCCCACGGTTTCCTAAAAGTGTTTTTGTAGCAGAAATCTGAGTTTGACTTTATGGTTTATGAATACAAACAAAACAAAAATGAAATGTTCAAAGTGTCTACCTACCCAAAAGGGACCACTTACATACTTCTAGAAATCAAACCTGGTAAAGTCTGGAAGAAAGCCTTTCTTCCTTTTTATGTTTCAACTTTTCCTGTCC
Source organism: Ctenomys sociabilis (assembly GCA_004027165.1). Classification (NCBI taxonomy): domain Eukaryota; kingdom Metazoa; phylum Chordata; class Mammalia; order Rodentia; family Ctenomyidae; genus Ctenomys; species Ctenomys sociabilis. The sequence continues at coordinate 30,134 of PVKA01018947.1, read as the reverse complement.
CATCAACTTTTTATGAACATCACTTTCCTCTCTTTCCCTCATATCTTTTACACACTTCCTTCTCTGTTTCTCTATTTTATCTTCCTTCACATTACCTTCTATATCCATGTTCATTATGGTTTAAAACTGGATTATCCTCTGGAGCTCTTGTGCACTCAGATGCTGGAATTTGGAAGGTGATTGAGCCCTGAGAGAGCTTTAGTTCCTTATTAGAGGGTTTGTTCATGAATGAGCTCAGCTGCTGAGTCAGTAGCAGAGTGTGCCTCTAAGAGGTGGAGTCTGAATAGAGTCAGGACACATGTGATCTAGAAGGGCACAAGAGACTTCTGCCTCCGGGACTTCTCTTCTATCCCTGTCTTCTGGCCACTGCAAAGTGCACATCTGAACTTCATTTAGGCCATTCTCCCACGCTGTTTCTGAGCTTCAGCTAATTAACCATGGACTGAAACTTCGAAAACTTTGAGCCCAAATAAACCACATTTTCTCTTAAGATGTAGGTGTTAGATATTATGTCTCCATGACAAAGTGACTGAAGTGCTATTGTAGGTACAAGTGTGTTTTGTGGAAGTGCAGAATATGGTCTTCTTGGTTGAGGGTGCAGCACAGGAATAAGTGGGCTGGTTCTCTCGCAGGGCCACCCTGACTTCCAGATGCCTGCCAAAGAAAGGCAACTATGCCTTGAATATAGACCCCCCCCAAAACCTCATGAGGTCATGGGTGGAACTTTTGGGAGGTGCCTGGATCTAGTGTGTGTGGCTGAGATTAAGGATGTGGTGCTAGTGGTGATTCGTGGTGAGATGCTAGGACTAAGGGGTCCCCACATAGAGAGTGGGGATCTTTTCAGGCTATATGTGAGCATGTGTTTGCTCACTACCCTGAGGAGCAACAGAATACAAGGGACAGAAAGAGAGATGCTGTTGTCACTTGTTGCTTTGCAGCCTTTTGCTTCTGTAGCACCCCTCTGCCATGCCACCTTGCCTTGAATCCAGCCAACTGTGAGATGAAACCTCTAAAAACTGTGAGAGAAATCAACCTTTCCTCCTTTAATTTTAGGATTGACATTGCGTATTTTGTCTCAGCAGTGACAAAAATAACCACGGCAAAGTGTTCTCACCACTGCCTATTTACCTTGCTTGGCTTCTTTCCCAACACTGACTGATCATTGTAACCACCTGTCTGCTTTCCTGGATTCCCATGCTATATTGAACACCTGGCTCTTGCACCTCGATGACCTAGTATTTCATCTTCTTGGATTTCCATTGTCTAAGTACATATTTTAATTTTTTAATTTTTTATGTATTTAGTACAGAATCTACAGGGTCTCACTATACAGAGAGAACTCATAGTAATTCTCCTGTTTTCAGCCTCCCAAGTGCTGGAATTATAGGTGTGCTCACTGCACCCAGTCTCAATTGCTGTCTCAGCGCACCTTGGGGACAGGGCCAGCATAGCATGCCAGGGATTGAATCCAGGTCCTTGTGTCTGCCTAAGCAGGTGTTTTAATCTGCTGAGCTACCTGGCCTTCCCTCTACATGAATATTTTAGTATCCTTATATCTTTAGTTCCTCCCTTACTGATCCCTAAGTTTTCGAACCCTATCAAGAAACAAGACAAATAAGGATAAGTTCATTGATTTTTAATTTAATCAAGATCTTACACAAACACACACACACACACACACACACACACACACACACACCCTTTTAAGGGCAGAGAGTACAAGGTAGGCTGACAATGGCTGCTCACACAGTCAGGTTTGTGTAAGAGTGCAGGAGGAACATCTGCATGCTGGAGCGTCAAAGATTCCAGTCGAAAGTCATGGGCCCAGAGATCAGGGTAACGACCTGTCTGCTGGATGGCTGAGGAGCATGTGATGGAAGCCAGGGGACAGATGCCCAAGGCAAGGCTGAAGCCTGAAGCTCCTCCAGAGGAGATGAGGAAAGCTTCCCTCTTCTTTCCTTTTGTCTCAGTTACTCTTCTCTCATTGCTGGGACAAATATCTGACACTCAAAATGAAGGAAGGAAAAGTTTATTTAGCTCACAGTTACTGGAGCTTTCAGTCTATACTCAGCTGGCTCCAAGGTAGATTGGCAGAGGGCAGAGGGGAGCAGTTCAGTGTGATGGCAAAGAGCAAGAGGAGCGAAGGGAGGAGTAGCATCAACAGAGAGAAAGTCTGTCTCTCTTATATTACATTCAGGCTATCGCCTCAGGCTGGGTGTAGCACTCACACCTCTAATCCCAGCAGTACTATGACCTATAATCCCTGTGGACTATGAGTTAATCTCAAACTTTAGAAGTCCCAGACCTATGACTGAATGAGACTTTGGGGGACAAATAGATACAAACTGTAACACTTTTATATTCTATACAGGCTACAAGGCAACTAGCTGGGTGTTTCTTATGCAAGTTGACATACAGCTAACTAGCACACTAACCATTCTTTCAATTCCAGAGAATTCATTTTTAATTTAATTTAATTTTGTCTTATTGAATAACAAATAATAATGAGACAGTTTCAAATCAAATTAGTTCAACAGATTCAACAGTTAATACATTGCATATTGTTTTCATACTGGATTTTCATTGTAAAAGATGCATACATGAACTCTGTCTACAAACACTATTAGAGCAGATGCCTCTAATCAATGAGTTAAGAGAATATAACCATATACGTATTTTTAAATTTGAATTATAGTACAGTTTCCATAATTAATACTGTTTACATTGTTATCTTCCTAGTGGTTATCCATAGTACAAGACACAGACAGGATATCCTGTCCAAACACTACTAGTGAAAATATTTCTTCTCATAGAATTATGCGAAAGTACTGCATATTTATCCTAACTGTACTGTTTATACAAACAGAATGGTTCTTCCTTTGTATCCACTTTTTTTGTTTAGTCCTGTCAAAGATGGTTATTCTCTTGTCATTCAATTATTATATGTGCTTGAATTCAGCAAAACAATCAAACACAGTCCAGCAGTCCACAATAATAGTGGGTTATCTGAAGAAGATGTTGATTAGAGCTGTTTATAGCTCTGCTTATTATTATGGCTCTAGTTTATATACCTCATTTTTATACTTTTCTGCTGGATGGCTAGGACTGAGACAAAGCAAGACCTATGTAAAAAAAAATGTAACTTTTGTATCTGATGAGGTCAGCCAAGTCCCCTCAGGGTGTATCCTGTAACCCTGTACCTCACTCTGTAGACTCTTTGTCATTGTCAGCCCTGTGGATGAGTCATGGCCTTTGCTTGACTAGTTTGCTCTCTGTAAAAGCCTGAGAGAAGTTTTCACTCCATGTGACTCTCCTTAGGCACACTCTACATCATCAATCACATTCCTCTAAGGCTCCATAATCTCCATGACAGAAAATTTGGGGCACAACTGAGTTCCATGATGTTACAGTACAGCTTCTCCAATATCCTGAGTCTTCGTTTACCTTGAAAGGCTAGGGCCAAAATGATGGCTGACCTTGCAGCCCTTCCATTTTTCCAGTTTTTGATCTGCAAACTTAGGTTGTTAACCATCCAGAAGAGAAGCTGATTATATTACCCTGCAACATATGCAGTTCAGTTTATGCTAACTATTTGACTAAACTATTTTTAGTTGTTGTTATACCTTTATATTTGTATTTCTTTTTTTGATTTCTTATATGATATTTGCATATGCATGGTGGTTTATTTCACTTATGAGTATACCTTCAGGTGGCATCTACTTCAATATAAATGCTTCCAGTTTATCATTCTTTCTAGCTGAGTAATACTCCATTGTATAGAAACACCAAATCTTTTTCAACCATTGCTCATGTGATGGACATCTTGGAGGTTTCCAAGATATGGCTATCACAAATTGTGCTGCTGTCAATATAGGTACACATATATCACTATGATATGATGTTTTCAGTTCCTCCGGGAAAATTCCTGGCTTGAATGGGATTTCTAGTCCTAGTTTTGTGAGGAGTCCCCACACTGATCTCCCCAATAGTTGTAGAAGTCTACATTCCCACCAGCAGTAGAGAAGCATTCCCTTTTCCCCACATCCTCTCCAACATTTGTTGTTGGTTGATTTCTTTATGATAGCCATTATTTCTGGAGTGAGATGGTATCTCAATGTTTTAACTTGCATTTCATGAATGGCTAGTGATGTGGAGCATTTTTTTCATATATTTATTTGCTTCTTTAATTTCGTCCTCTGAGACGTATGTATTCATCTCAGATGCCCATTTCTGGATTGGGTCTTTAAATTTGAGGACCCTAATGTATCTTAGTTCTTTATAAATTCTAGAGAGCAGACCTTTGTCTGAATGCTTATTAGTTAAGATTTTTTCAAAATTTGTGGGTTGTGTTTTCATTTTGTTTCAATAAGAGGTGGTCCTAGTTATCAATTCTTTCAAAAATTACCAGTGCAATTTGATTTTTGTTCATGAACACTTTGCCTACTCCTATGTTTTCAAGAGTTCCTCCTACTTTCACTTCTAGGAGATTTTCTAGGAGATTGATTGTTTTTATATTTAGATCTTTAATCGATTTTGAATTAGCTTACTGCATGGTGATAGAGCTGGGTCAAGTTTTAGTTTTTGGCATGTAGAGAGCCAGTTTTTCCAGAATGATTTGTTAAAGAGGTTATCCTTCCAGTGGACCCTTTTTCAAAGATCAAGTGGCTGAGTGTGTTCATAGAGGCCTCTGCATCTTCTAATCTAGTCCATTGATCCCCAGGTCTATTTTGTTGCCAATACCATGTTGATTTTATCACAGTAGCTTTGTAGTATAATTTCAAGTCAGGAATTGTGATGCCTCCTGCCTTGACTTTGTTGGCTAGGATTGCTTTTGCTAACCTAGGACTTTTCTGGTTCGAAATAAATTTTAGGAACAATTTTCTAGGTCTGGGAGGTATGTTGGTGGCAGTTTGATACGGATTGCGTTAAAACTGTACAACAGTTTTGGGAGTATGGCCATCTTCACGATGTTGGTTCTTCCTATCCAGGAGCAGAGAATATCTTTCCATTTTTTGAAATCCTCTACAATCTCTTTTCTTAGGGTACTATAATTTTCAGTGAAAAGATCTTTGACTCCTTGGTTAAGTGAATTCCAAGATATTTCATTTTCCACAGTGCTATTGTAAAAGGTATTGTTTCTGCAGTTTCCCTTGCAGTGTGTTTGTTATCTGTGTAGAAGAATGCTATTGACTTTTGGTTACTGACTTTGTATCCTGCTATGCTACTGAAGTTGTGTATCAGTTCTAGTAGCTTCTGAACTGGTGGAGTTTTTTTGGTCTTCCAAATAAAGTATCATGTCATCTGCAAATAGTGATAATTTAACTTCTTCTTTTCCTATTCTTTTTCCTTTTAATTCTCACCTTTGTCTAATGGCTATAGCTAATGATTCCAAAAGTATATTGAAGGAGGGATGATAGAGGACATCATTGTCTTGTACCAGATCTAAGAGTAAAAGATTTCAGTTTTTCCGTGTTTAGAATTATATTAGCCAATGGGTTGTCATAGATGGCATTTGTCAAATTGAGGTAGAATCCATCTATTCCAATTTTCTGTAGAACTTTTAACATGAATGAGTGTTGGACTTTGTCAAAAGCTTTCTCTGCATCAATTGAGGTGATCATGTGGTTTTCAGATTTCAGTTTATTAATATAGTGTATTATATTTATAGATTTTTTTTATATTGATCCATCCTTGCATCCCTGGGATGAATCCTACCTGGTTATGGTGTATGATCTTCTTGATGATTTGCTGTATTCTATTTGCTAGAATTTTATTGAGGATTTTTGCATCTATGTTCATGAGTGAGATTGGACTGTAGTTCTCCTTTTTAGCTGTGTCTCCCTGGTTTTGGTATCAGTATACTACTTGCCTCCAGAAATGACTTTTGGAAGATGCTTCCTTTTCAACTTCATTGAAGAGTTTGTGGAGTGTGGGAATTATATCTTCTATAAATTTCTTGTAGAATGCAGCTATGAATCCATCAGGACATGGACTTTTCTTTGTCGGTAGGCTTTTCATTACATTTCGTATTTCGTTGGCTGTTATCAGCTTATTGAGAGTTGTTATATCTTCTTGATTCAGTTTTGGTAATTTTTACCTTTTGAGGAATCTGTCCATTTCTTCTGTCTTCTGTAAATGTAAAGATTCTCGAAGTAACTATTGATAATCTTCTGAATTTCCACTGAGTCTGTGGTGATTTCACCCTTTTCATTCCTTATTGCTTGTATTTGAATTTTTTCTTTCCTCTTTTTGATGAGGTTAGTTAGGGGCTTATCGATTTTGTTTAGTCTTTCAAAGAACCAGCTTTTTGATTCGTTGATTCTTTGAACTGTTTTCTTCATCTCAATTGAACTAATGTCTGCTCTAATCTTTATGATTTCTTCCTGTCTTTGGGCTCTGTATTTGGTTTGCTCTTCCTTTTCTAGATGTTGGAGGTGCAACATTAGGGTGTTTATTTGCTCTTGTTCTGCTTTCCTAATGTGTGATTTCATAACTATGATTTTCCCTCTGCGAACTGCTTTAATCGCATCCCAGAAATTCCCATAAGTTTTGGTTGAATTTTCATTGAATTGTGGATATTATTGAATTTCTTGTTTAATTTCATCTGTGACCCATTGATTGCTGAGTAGGGTGTTGTTTCATTTCCACTTATTTAGCAGTTTTTATCATTTCTTTTGCCGTTTATTTCCAGTTTCATTGCACTGTGACCAGATAATATGCATGGGATAATTTCTGTTTTCTTGCATATTCTTAAGCATGACCTCTGGACTAGTATGTGGTCTATTTTAAAAAATGACTCGTGTGCATATGAAAGAGATGTGTATTCAGCTGTGGTTGGTTGTAACACTCTGTATATGTCCACCAGGTCCATTTGTTCCAAGCTCAGGTTCAGTTCTGCTACTTGTTTGCTAATTCTTTGTCTGGTTGACTTACCTTATTGACATAAGAGGTTGTTAAGGTCACCTGTTAAGATTGTAGTCTTGGATATTAGATTTTTCATGTCCATTAAGATTTGCCTTATATAGTTGGTTGCTCCTGTATTTGGTGCATAAATATTTATGAGTGTTACCTCTTCCTCTTGAATTTTTCCCCTAATCAATATATAGTGGCCTTGTTTATTTTGTTTGATTCTTCTTTGTTAGAAGTTGAGACTGCCTGAGAACAGAATTGCTACTCCTGCTTTTTTTCTGAGGTGCTGGGCATCATGTAGTATTGTTTTTCATCTTTTGACTTTAAGCCTGTGAAGCCTAATGGCATTATCACCACCTGACATGCTCCCAGAAAATAAAGGACCTACAGTCCCTTGACTTGGGATTTTTACCTTATTTTCTACATCCTGACTCTTCCAGTGATGGAGAAGCACTGGGACATCTTCCCCATCTGCCTCTTCCTCTTTCATACATGTAGTCCTGGAGTCAGCATCAAACAAGACTCCTTGGGACTGAAGTTAAAGGACCCCTAGCTGCAAGGACCCTTGTGATCTTGCTGCCTCAAGCACACAACGGAGGCTCCTAGGAGCATCTGCCTGGCAGGTCACATCCTGCTTCCTCTTGCAGTTAAGATTTCTTGAAATGACAGAGGGAAAGATTATTAAAATATTCATGAAAAGAAGATTCATGCATATGTTTCACAAGGATAAAGTGCAAAGAGCTTTTACAACAGTGTCTGATGGACTGAGTGGAGAAAGTCTCCATTTCCCCTTTGACTTCCATTAGTTCTTCTGAAAGAATCTAGGCAAGGATGGCTAAGAAAAGATTGCTCATTGCCTCAGCCTGAGGTCAGCCTAGAAACCCAAGGATGTTTCAGAGCACACTTTATGCTTTGTGCCGCTGAGGACAACTGGAGGTCACTGCTACTGAACAATTTAAGCAATTCTTCTTCACCCAGAGTGGCAAAAAGAAGTCTTTCTGCCCAGGAAAATGGAGCATTGGCTGTTTCTCTCTTTAGTGAAAGGTTAGTGAAAATCACTGAAGACACCTTCCTTTCAAGGAAACTGTACGGTGGTGCTCTGACCTTTGCCAGGCCATACAAACCAGCATGGCTTTCTCATCCTGTCACCATGACCTTGGGGCTCTGTGTTTCAAACTGGTCCAGTTCACAAACCCCTAACACATACAATGTGTCTATTCCTACCCATGGCTAGGTACAACAGTTGAGTGGAAGGGGAGAGAGATTCGTTGTCTCTCTAGAAGTGTCCTCTGTTACATGGTTTTAGGGAAGTAGCTTCACCTCTTTAAACATGTTTTTATATTTGTTCATGAAAAATAATATTCTGACCATGGGAAGCCTCTTCTTTCTATGTGAATCATGTACCACGTACCACGTCTGGTACTCAGGATTCCTTGCTCGCTAGCTTTCTGTGTCCCTTTCTTCCTTAATTCTGGTTTGCATGGCCTTCCTGAGCAGCCTTCTGGGTTCTGGGTTATCCTGCATTGCAAACTTACAAGTGTGTCTTGTAACAACAATTTTAACATTAAGTGAGATCCTGCCCTGGGCCTTTCACAAATTATTTCTTCAAAAGTAGTTGGATCTCACTGTCTTGCATTATAATGTGCCTCACTCAGATCTCAAGCACAAGCTTATGGAAAATAGGACACAAACCACATCAGCTTTCCCTGGAGATGTCCGGGCTTATTTTGAATTAAGTGAAATAAAGCTCTATGTTGAAATTATGTAGATAATTTGAATCCCTAAATCCAGATAACGATGATGCAAAATAGAAACTTCTGTTTGTTACAACATTTCATGTACATTGGTTCATTTTTAATAGATGCAAGTTCTCATGCACTGGCTATACCAAATGCAGCAAAGTTGGGAACTGCAAGTAATTTATTCCCTGAGTGTTCTTCAAGCCAAGAAAGCATTTCTAGTAAAATTTAACTTCATAAACAAATACTATCTTGCAATATGAGTAATGTATGATGCTGAACATCATGTCTGAGCTAATGATTCTTTTATCTCTCTGTCTCTGTCTCTCTATGTCTATCTGTCTCTCTGTTTCTTTCTGTGTATCTTTGTCTGTCTGTCTGTCTGTCTCTCTCTCTCTCTCTCTCTCTGTCAACAGCACTGTGGATGATTGTCTCCCAATGGTAAGAGCTTGTGGAGAATGAGAAAAGGGCAGAGGGATGCCTCACTTCAAATAACATAAGAGAGACGTGTGACATTTTGTAGAAAACACCATCTGAATAAAGTTGTAACAGACATATGATGAATCTTATTTTTTAATTTTTGTCTTTTAGAGACAAGGTCTCACTATGCAGTTCAGGCTGGCTTTGAACTCAGTTTGTAGCCCAGGCTGATTTAGAACTCACTACGATCCTCCTGCCTCAGACTCCTGAGTGCTGCGATTATAGGCATAACCCTTGCCTGGCTGTGATGAATTGGTTTAATGAAAATGCAATGTTACATTTCCATGAAATCCTCACAGAAGCAAAAGAAGTGTCATTGGATGTTCCCTGGTAAAATTATACAAAATAAAAATATCCCTTTGTGTCAACAGAAAGCATTGCTTCCATCATTGAAAATGATGGTGTTTGGGCAAGATATTTTGTCTACTTGTACTATGGATAACCACTAGGAAGAAAATAATGTAAAAAGTATTAATTATTGAAACTGTCCTATAAATCAGCATTGAAAAAATGATACACATACAGCTACATTCTCTTAATTCAGTGAATAGAGGGATCTGCTCTAATAGTGTTTGTAAATAGAATATCATGTCTGCACCTTGTACAACAAATAACCACTAAGAAAACAATATGCAATGTAAAAAAAAAAAGAAACTGAAACTCATGCTACACAGTTACTGTCTTCTCTCCTTCACATGGGCCAAGAAGGCTTTTTTTGAAAGTAAACACAGGTTAGTTTCTTATTTTTTTATATTTTGCATTTTATTTATTATTTTGCATTATACTGCAAAATTGTTCATCATTTTATTGAGCCTATTTCAGTTGTAGAATGGATCATCTGAGTTTTTATTATTCCTTATGAGGGAATTAGATTTGATGTACAAGTGCTTCAGATTACAAGTATATTTCTGGAGCAAATTATGCTCAGAAACCAAGGTTTTATTGTATATTTAGTTTATGATGAGGACACTGAAGTTATTAACCAGACCAAATGTATACTGCCAAGAGAGAGGGGGTCATTTTGTTGAGAAGCCAAATCCAGCAATTAACCACAAACCCAGGCTTTTTCTGTGCATCAATCTCTTCTCTTGGCTTCCTGACTTCTTGGAGGTAAGCATCACACTACCTTTTCCTGGTTCTCTAACTTCCATACTCTAGCCAACGTTTTTAGTGCTGGCTCATTAGCATTAAAAATAAGAGACATTTAAGACTACCTATTGCATCAGGGTCCTTCAGATTCATTCTTGACTTTCTCTAGAAACATATCTAGAAATCATATTTACATTCATCATTTTATTGAGCGTATTTCAGTTGTAGAATGGATCATCTGAGTTTTTATTATTCCTTATGAGGGAATTAGATTTGATGTTCAAGTGCTTCAGATTACAAGTATATTTCTGGAGCAAATTATGCTCAGAAACATCCCATCTTTTCATGTTTTTGGCCAACTGCATGGTATTTCTGGGTTTCCAGTTTGTGAGAATTTTCATATGGATGGTTGTTTCCCACTTTCTGTTTTGCTCTCCAGGAAGAGAAAAATGAACTGGATGGTAACATCACAGTATTTGAGATTTGGAAATCTCAAAGCCATTCTAACTATTTGACTTCTTACCCTGTATTGGCCGTGTCCCTTGCTGCTGTTGCACTAAGGATAGCCAGTGATTGGAAGAAAGGGATGCATTTGCAGAAGAGTAAATTAAAGGAAGAGACAAGCCTGAACCTGTTTCAAAAGGGACAGCTTTTGGGAACTGAGTGGAGGCAACAGGTGATAAAGCAAGAATCATACACACACACACATATGCGCACACACACTTCCATTATCTGCAAGAGATAGTTTTTCTAAAATGTTTTCAAAAGGCTAAGGGGCTGAATGGACGCTTATCACTTAACTATTGTGGAGTAACCATCACAGGCAACTCAGCAATCTAAAGCATGGAGCATTTCTTTGTTCTGCTGGGTCTCCCTGTCACTGAGATGGGCTGCCAGTGTACTTTGTACTTTGCTTGTTTCCACTAGACTTACACTGTATCTGGGTTCATCTGGTGGGTAGGCTGTGGACTGGCTCTAAGACAGGCCCTTACATTTCTAGCTGTCTGCTGGGGCCATGGGAGAAACCAGGCCACATCTGTCTCTGGCTAGTCCTTACAGCATAAGCAGAGAAAGTAGATGCAGGGAGGGCCTCCTGAGTTCTAGGCTCAGAGTGGCAAAGCATCACAATTGTGTATCTGTCACCCAAAGCAAAGCAACATCCCATTCCAAGCCAAAATGTAGGGAAGAGGACTCCACACATGGACTGGGACAGTTACAAAGTCACATTGCAGGAGACCCATAGTCAGAAAGACACAAGAACTGTCCAGTCATGCAAATCAAGCTACAACAGTCACAGTGATTTGCATGCTTCCCAATTTCTCTCAAAGCTCTGTCCCTTCTACCAGCTTCCACTGGATCACATAATTCACACTGGATTTTGGTGAATCATCTTAACACTGCAGCCGTGAAGCTGACAAGTTGTCAGCTCCTAAACATCAAAGGTACAACAATAGATAAGAATATGAAAAGTACAATAAACCCAGACATTCAAAAGGAGAATTACAGAAGAACAGCCAGGAACTCTCAAAATTCTATGCATGCTGCACTTGACTTCTGCGTGACCCGAGAAGGAATCTAACCTCTCTAGGCAGGTGTTGCTGGATCAGTGAAATAGATGCCTGCTCGGCCTACCTCTTAGGGTTGATAGAAGAAAAGGCCAAAGTAATACATCTTAAGTACAAAAAAAGGAGACACAAAATAGAGAAGGTGACAATGTAAGGTACAGACCTGGACAAGCATCCTCTTCCTGGCTCCAAAAACAAGCTGAACTTGACTGTTAGTAATCGTGTTTCAAGAAAACTCCTTCTGCATTTATGTCAAAGTAATATTTCACAACAACAACAAGCACAACTGTAACAGAAAAACCTCTGGGTATACACATTTGTTTTAGCTCACGATGCCACAGGTTGCTGAGAGTTCCTCTGGGCTAACTGAGTGTGGGCTTGGCAGAGCCTTGTCTTCAGTCTGCTGGGAGGTCAGGTGGGGGCTGGCAGGCTTGGAACAATGTGGTATGAGATAACTGCCCCTGGCTGAGCTCTACTCTTCCAGCAGGCTCTCCTGGCTGGCTTTCAGGTGGCTAAAAGCAGGCCTCTTGCAGCAGCAGAGCTTTGTCTCATGGTCAGCTTTACTACCATTTCTGCTGTATTAAATTATGCACAGCAAATCACAGGACTGAATTCACATGCATAAAGCTGACTTCACTTCTTGAGGGCATGGATCTTTTGGAAGCTGTCAACTGCAGTCTTTTCTTGATCACTGGGAAACAGCACAAGAAAGTTGCTTACCTTCATTAGGAGTATCCTAAGGTGGAAGGGCCTCACTCCCAGCCACACACATGCCCAGGCTACAGCCAAGGGCCGTGGAAATTAATGTGCAAGGATCCATTCCCAGGCAGCCAACCCAGATCTAATCAGGGGCCTCTCACCTCCAGAATGTGAAACCTAGAACTACTTGCACAAGTGGATTTTAGAATCCCTACAGACCGGTGATCTTCAATTTTATTTTTTTAGAAATTATTTCATTTTTTCTCTTCTCCTAATCTTCTCCCTTTGGAGTGTTCCTGCTTGAACCAAATGTGGAATTGTAGCTCAGATAATAGATCTCCTTCCTGAGAGTCAGAAGCCAGGTCTCTGACCCTTAGTCATTCCGCCAGTGGCTTCTTATGCAAATTTCTTAGACTTAGTCATGGACTCTATTATGCACTGATCCTATAAGGTAGAACTGTAATAAAAATAAATGACTCACCTTAACACTGATTAGACCATGGATACAAATTTCAGAAAGATTTAAAGTAAATACAAGAGAGAGTAATCCTTCTCTATAGCAAGTCATTGTGAAAACTTCAATATTTGGTAGGCAGACAAACTAAATGCATGCTTCAGGTTTAATGGATCTGATACACTTTAAAAAAAATTGTATTTATCATCATATCAGGACAGTGTGCTTCTGTCTGAAAGGAAAACTCGGTCATTATTCAAATCCCTCTTAGTTTGTTGCTTAATTATTAGCCTTTCCCCATTGGACTTTTGAAATATCACTTTTAGCCAGGTGTGGTGGCACATGCTTGTAATCCCAGCACTCGGGAGGTTGAGGCAGGAGGTTTGTTGTGAGTTCGAGATCAGCTTGAGCTACAAAGTGAGCTTAAAGCCAGCCTGAACTGCATAGTGAGACCCTGTCTCAAAAAGACAAAAAAAAAATAAAAATAAAAATAAAATATAAATATCACTTTAGTTTTACTGATTCTTCTGGCCATTTCTTCTCACCTGTCCTTTGTGATTCTATTTCTTCTATGTGTCACACCCTAAACATACATATTAAACATAGGGGCTTTATCAGGGACCAAAACACCCTCAATGCAAAGCATTGATGTTTTTCTGGTTAGCCATAGTCACAACTGTTATGCTATCTAAGTTCTGGTCATGGTCAAGTCTGCAGTCCTGACTGTCCAAGTCATTACTGCTATGTCCACCATACTCCTTCAGGAATCCTGCATGCAGGCATAGATAAGTTCTTGGCCAAGATGTCATCCATCACTTATGGGATACACATTTAGTTGCCAAGGGAGATATGCCAGTCATCTTTCTTTCCTCTAGCTCCCTAGTCAACCACTTTCAGAGCAGGAGTATTCTCCCAGCTTGGCTCTGAGTGACTACAATGAACAGAAAACTCTGCTGACCTGAAATAGATAATGGCAGGAGGACAGAACTAATCTTTGTTACTTTATGCCATGGAGGTTCTTATTTTCACATCCTAAGCTAGGCCCTTTGGACTGATAAAGCCCCCATGTCTCTTGGGAGGACCTCTCACCTCCTAAGATTTTCATAGGCTATCAAATATGCACATGTAGCACTGAAGCTTAAACCAACATCATCAACCCAGAGCATCTCTGCTTCTCTAGGAAACAGAACCATTGCCACCATTCACCAAATCAAGCAAAAACAAGCACCTCCTGCACCTAGTCAGGTGCAGTGAGAAAGAGAAGTCTTGAAAAATAAGTGTTATAGTAAATGGGAAAGTCTTCAGAGAGGCAGAGACTCAAGAGAAACATTTGAAAAGTCAGCAGGTGTTGACCATGAGGCTGTAAAGAGGGAGGAGAAAGAAAGCCTGAGCAGATAAGAGCTCTCCAGGCTGCCTTCATCTCCTTACAAGGCCATTGCTGCTCGAGTTCAAAGCTCTTACACTGTGGATGGATAAGCCTGTGCACCTCCTAGGGACCTGCAGGTTCATATCCAGCTCATTGCTGCAAATAGCAAAGCACACTTTCTAGAAAGTAAAGCTGATCATGTGACCTCTCTGCTCACTCATCCTCACTGTCTCCTTGTGGCCATCAGATTCACTTCAAATTTTCTGATGTGATCTAGAACACTCTGCCCACAGTTCCAGGAGCACCCAAGGGAAAAGGAAGTGAGTGTGGTGGGAGACAGCCTGGAGAGCTCTTATCTGCTCAGGCTTTCTTTCTCCTCCCTCTTTACAACCTCATGGTCAACACCTGCTGACTTTTCAAATGTTTCTCTTGAGTCTCTGCCTCTCTGAAGACTTTCCCATTTACTATAACACTTATTTTTCAAGACTTCTCTTTCTCACTAAGTTGGGAGCCTACTGAGAGAATAGCAATCCATTGTCCCAGTTGCTTAGTGGCAGGTTTCTGGTGGTTGCTCAATGAATAAATCGATAGCGAAGAGGAAAATACTTACCCTTACCATCTCCCAAGTCCTCCATTCCTTATTAACTGTCAGTTGTTTCAAGTTCCAGCTTCAAGGCCTAGCAAGCACCATGGGACACTTTGCTTTGGGTGTCCCATTGCTACATCACTGAGCTCTTTTGTCTGTCTCTGTCCATAGTCCTATTGGCAGCAGCTGGCTGATACTGCTATATTGTCAACTCAGCAACCCTCCCCACACATCCCCAGAGGAAGATATTCACCTTATCACCACAAACAGAGAAAATCCCCATCTGTTACAGCTCAGAGCTGGAAGCTTTGTAATTGTATCAGTGCACAGGCTGCGTATCAGATTTCCTTGTATTAGGGAGCACTTAGGGAAATTCTGCTTGCCTTTTATTGTTGTTTTCTTTCCAGCAAGTAACCATATTTCATCTCCACCGAGACACAGTGAAAGAAATTTCCAAGCAAATTTGTCATCTAATGATCGTAGGGAAGATGCTTAGAGCTGTAAATGTCTTCCTGGAGGTCTGACGAGGAGTCCGTTCTGCACACCGCTTCAAGTGAGCATGGAGTGAGTGCCCAAGTCTTGCTCTGGGTTGGTATTCCTGAGGCAGGTGATAATGGCGTCAGAGCTGCATGCTAAGCATGGCGCCAGGGCAGGAGGCAGTGGCTATGAAAACTGGCTGGATGGCTTCCAAAGACACAGCAAGGACAAGGGTGAAATTACATGCCAGTCCCAAAAACACAAGCCTTGGGGGACTTCTAAGTGTCTCAGGAAATTATTAAGCTGGGAAAACATGTTTGCATTTATTATTAAACTCCCTCTAACTCCTTGTAGGATCATTGATGGACCTTATTCTACATTTGTAATATAGAGAAAACTCTGGTCCCAGACCTATTTTATTGTCTCAAGGAAGAGGAGAGTAGATTCTATGAAATTATGTGAACACTAAGAAATAAATAACATGTTCTTTCAGTTAATTCACAACAGTTCGCACCTACTTTGTGTCAGGAGTAAGTATAAACAGGCATCATTGACCGACACTAACTGTGGTGAGGGGACAACCATTGTACAAGTATACATACAAGTATTTAAGGATGGATTCAGTCTGCAAGAAGAGCATAATGTACTGGGAGAAGCATAGAACTGATCTAATTTGAATTTAAGGTTCAGGGAAACAGATAATGAGGAGGAACACTCAAAAGCAAGGAGGCGGCACCCATGAAAGACCTAGGATAGCACACTGAAAGCTACAGAAGGAAAGCCATTGAGCAGAAGTGAACAGACATAACACCAGAACAGCAGGCAGCTTCCTCTGTGTGGGCCTGAGATGCCAACATGGGAAGCTTAACTTCTAACCTAAGTGCAATGAGGATGGGCCAAACATTTTAAGCCAGAAGGTGATGCATCACTTAGAATGGCTTGGGAATGGTTCACAGTGAAGACTAAAGACAATAATTGCAACAGGTGAAAGGTGACAGTGTTTTAGACTAGGGGTAGACAAGCCAGACCTGGCCTGCCACTTACGTTTGTAAGTAACACTTAATGGAGATGCAGGCATGTCCATTTATTTATGTTACTCACTGTCACCTTGTTCTACATAGGGAGCAGCTGTTACAGAGGCTTTATGGCCCCACAGCCTGAAATGTTGGCTGTTTCCCTTTATAAAGAAAGCTCGTTGACTTCTGGTTTACGAGGAAAGGCAACTGCTATCTGCACAGAGAAACGGACTGACTCTTGATGTACATTAACAGCTGAGTTTAAGTCTTCAGCTCAAATTCCCACTTATTCTGCAACTTCACAAGGTGGCCACCAGAGACTTCACTGGACAGCAGAGGCTGCTGCCATGATTATAGTGGAAGAAGCATAGTGTTTATTTGTCCTCCACTCACTCACTTGAATCTCAGTGGACTGAGCCCACATTGTTTTCACATTAGTGGAGAATAACATTTATGAATGATCCGTGCATTTTCCTACAGGTTTATCTCTAGTACTCAATAAGGTGCTGGTTCAAATCCAACCGGTGTTTGCCAGTTTGGTCACAGACTCTGAAGGAAAGAGTGCAATGTTGCTGCCAGCCACACTGCACCCCCAGTAACTTCATATCCTACTGCTAAAGAGCTGTGTGACAGGCCTGTGCATCTCAGGTTCTCATTCATAAAAGGGCAAATGGAGGCACAGCATAGTCCTGGGTCATTGTGCCAGGCTCACAGTTCATTGAGTGCCCACCACAATGCTTGGAGATGGAGACAGGCTGCTGCAGGGTTGGTGCATGGTGATTTCCCCAAGCAGTGGTCTAAGGACTACTTTGTTAGTTAGTACATGGAAGGTACTCAGTACAGCCTTGGACACATAGAGACCTATCGGCACTGGGTATGCTATTGGTTTCTCACATTTCATAAGAGAAACATGTCTTATTGAAAAACTGGTATGTGTCCAGAACTTTCCTGAATATTACTCGGTCCTCACACAATACCTAGATCTCGCAGTCAGTGTTGCAGAGCACAACATGGAGCTATAGACTCCCGGAACCAGCTATGGTGTTGTGGTCTGTAGCTCTGAAGTTTGGTCTCACACACACTGTCCTCACCACATCCCTCACTCTCAAGGCACAAGACATCCCTGTGTCTTGTGCAGGTGGTCAGGCTTTTTGGACCTAATGAAAGCGTGGAGCACAGCCTCAGGTTCCTGCCACCTCCATTCCTGCAACCTCACAGGAGAGCTCAAGCTGGGCTGGTCTTTCAACTTTGTGAACAAATCCAGCTTCCTTGATTGAATGTCACAACTCACATTACCAGGAAGAAAGGGGAACACAGGAAGTCATGATCCCAAGCACTTCTGAGTTAATAGGATCCTAATTGGATTAAAAATTTTAAATTTACTTGGAAATGGTTCCAGCACATTTAGACACCATACAAGTGGGTTTAATAAGTCTGGCACTTGTTAAAAGGTTTCTCATCTGCTATGGTTTGCATAGTATGCTCCCTCTGAAATTTGCATTGAAATTTAAATGCCATTATGTGATATTAAGAAATGGGACCAGGTGGGAACTTCAGGCTGTGATTAGGACTCTGCCCTCCTGGAAGGAGTAAGTCATAGATTACTAGAATACCTCAAGTTGGATTTACAGCAAAAGTCAGTTTGTTGAGGTATCTTTCCCAGTTGTTAGCTCTTGCCATGGTACACCCTGCCTGCCTCGTGAGTATGGCAGCCAGGGGAAGGGCATCAACAGAGGTAGCTCCTTGATCTTAGACCAGAGCCACAAACCAAAACAAACCTGTGTTCCTTAAAACTCTATATAAGGCATCCTGTGGTATTATAATACCAGTGACAGGAATCACACTAAGACACCTCTTACCTGTCCCAGCTAGGACCACAGTATGGGCACAGACCTGTCCTGAGCTACTGAACTGTCCCATGCTTTTCAAAATACAGCCACCCTTGTGTCAGTATATTTCTCACTACCCTTCACTGTTTTACATTTCTTCAGAAGAAAAATAGGCTAATAATTGTACAAATACACCAGAAATGGCTAAGAAAAGGACATAGAATATTTTATGTATTTTCTGCTAATACAAGCCAAGAAATTATGTTTTTCTCTCTGATCTCCAAAACAAGTGCTTAAAGAGAAGGTGGTAAGGACCCACACATTTTGTGATTAACCTAATTCTGGTGTCTTTGTGTAGCCACCTGCATTTGATATTCCATCCTTAAGTCATGCCCAGAATCCCACCCCGGCGATGATATGAAATTAGAAGTGGAGAATGTGTGACTCTTGAGACAAGAACAGAGGCGGTTGTAACTCAATTTATTTATTTATTTATTTTAAAAAATACTTGTTATTTGGATAAAATTGCAGCAGTCAATGGAGCATTCCTGTAGGGCTCTTTAGTCCCTGGGTGGCCTTTAGCTTCATTTGCATATTGGAAATTCAGCACTTTCCCCTGTTCTAATCAAACATGCAACAACAACAGCAACAAAAAAAAAAAATCAGGTTTTCCATAGCAAGGGAATTTTAGATATGAGATGAATCCAGCATTGCTAAAACCAAAAGGAAACTGAAAGAACATCCATGGGAGGGCTGACAGTGCCTCAGCTTTGTTAGGGATTCAGAGCACAACAGACCTCAAACTCAGAAAATCCATGCTCTCTGCTTATGTTGTTACTAGAAAGACAAAAATACTGAAAATAGATTTGAATATTCATTTAAATCTCCATTTCCCCACCTTTACAATGAGAGTGTTGGTGTGCAACTCTCACACAACACTGTCTCACCGCTTTCTTTGCACTTTTCTTTCCTCCAGTGAATGTATCTTCCTCCCATTCGTCACAGTTCAGCTTCTCTCTTCTCACCTCCCAGTTCAGACGGTGCCTTGATGGGTGCTGGGGGCACCAGACGCTGCTCCTGTTCTGAATGTCCCACATGTGTTCTGCTATTGTCTCTTAGGACAGCTGTGTGAAAATCATCAAGACGATGAAGAGTCCCATTTTTGTTCAGCATCAGGTGAAAGTATATTTTTTATGAAAAGCAGAGGGCCTGCACAAATTGTCTGCTGGCTATTTGGAGAACACTTCTAGAAAGAAAGGCTCCATTTGCACTAAAGGAGAAAGCAATTAATGTCTGATCAATTCCTACGTAATGGGTCTTAGGGGGCTTGCCCATTAGCTCAGTTGTTTAAGTACCTGCTTAAGCAGAGGCATTCAGGCTCAGGATACTATGGTTTGATCTCCAGAGCATCATGCCTTTATAGACCTGCCCTTAAAGCATCCTGAGACAGCCACACAAAAAAAATCCTCTGTAATGGGTCTTGGTGTGAAATCCTAATTTTTATTTTTTCTATGTTTCTATGTTTCCATATGTATTCCCTGACTTGTGTATTCTAACAAAGCAAAACTTCACCCCATAGACCTCACCTCTGGAGCCAAGTGCTCCTCCACCTCTGGGTTGAAGACTTTCCCTGCATCCTTGCAGGCACCTGATTCCACCAGAACTGGTCACATTGTTGGAGAGAACTGTCAGTGCACAACTGCTGTGTGTTTCTTGGTGTTATATTTGTTGAGCAGTAAAAGTAGAGTTGCTTGAATGTTCTTTATTTCTTAGTGACCAAAAAGTTAAGAATACAGTCTAAGAAAAAAGTCCCTGTATTTCAATCCTAGAAACATTTAAACGTTATTCACAGATTATCTATATTTGCCATTATTCTTAAAGTTGACAAAAGCAGGAGCTTGTTTTATTTGTCAGTGTATCACAATTCCTAATGGGATCTGGAATATAACAAGTACACAGGAAGTACTTGGGTAGTGGGCATGTAGTGCCTTGGACAGCAGCTCAGAGATGTTGGGGAAGGAGCATTTCTCCACTATAGTTCTACTATCTGTTTCATACATAAGGAAATTGGAGTAGATGATTTTTAAGATCCCTCAGAGTTCTAAATTTCTCAGTGTATTTTATTTCTTTTTTTATTAATTCCAGGGAAACACTATAGTTTTGAGCATTTCCCAACAATGCATGACTACCATGGGAAATCTGTTGGCTCTAGCTTTAGTAGAGAAGGGTTCCAAAGTACTCTGAAACAAGTGCTATTATTTCTTTCTTTCTTTCTTTCTTTCTTTCTTTCTTTCTTTCTTTCTTTCTTTCTTTCTTTCTTTCTTTCTCGTATTTAAGGAAGGGCCTACAGGGTGTTCAGGGTCTCACGACTACATCAGACTCATAGTGATCTGCTTATTTACAGCCTCCAGAGAGCTGGGATTACAAGCATGTGCTACCACACCCAGTCTCAATTGCCATCTCAGTGTGCCCCAGGGGTGGGGCTGGCACACCAAGCCCAGGGATCAAACCCCTGGCCCCTGAACCTGCTTACAGGTGCTTTAATCCTCTGAGCTATTTGGCCAGACCTACATGTACTGCTCTGAGAATTTTTTTCTGTACTTTTTCTGTTCCAGTCTCAGTGAACTGTCTTTGAGTCATACTTGCTGAGGAAGAACAGAGAAAAGTGTTGCAGGGTCAAAATTAGTGGACCAAAAGTTGAGCTTGCGCTTACTGCACCAGCCCTAGTTATGCAAGGACTTTGATGCCATAGCCAAATAATATAATGCAGGTAACCATCCTGTATAATCCCTCCTCTTCTCCTCTACTCTGAATTGGGAAGTAATACTGAGGAAATTTCATATACAACAGGATGAATATAATCTCCTTGACCAGGCCTGAAGGAATCCCTCACCCTGCTTCAAAATATCATCCTTTGGGCAGGGGACATGGCTTAGTGGAATAAGTGCTTCCCTAGCAAGCGCAAGGGCCTGAGTTTAATCCAGGGTCTGAAAAAAGAAATCATCTCTTAGAAATCCCTTCCAGGAAAATATTTCAGGGGATTAACTCCTTAAAGTTATAGCCCACTTCACTTGTAGCCCAGGTCAGTGGGCAGAACTCACTGAAGGAAAATAGGATATGGATGAGAAGCTAGAAAGCTAGATAGCTGTAAGAGCACAGGGAGCACTGCTGTCCCCATGTGCGTCCTTCGATATCTGGTTCAGCCTCCTAGCTCCAGAAGAATAACAAACTGTGATTGGAAGCTGATTGTCCTTGGGTACCTCTTCACACTACTTATTCCTCCTAGATTCTGTGCAAGTAGCAGTATTTAGCTCGGAAAACAGGAGGTTTTAATTAATGAGGCACAGTCTTCCCCTGAGGGCGTGGTTGGGTTAAATAGCCTCTAAATTCTCTTCCAATTTTCACTCCAGACCAGCTCCAAGTTTGCTAATCTCTAGACTGCCTGTGTGTGCGTTACAGAAGTTTTTAAGAATGAACATGTTCGATAATATGATTAGACATCTCTAATTGAATATTTGCAGAGGTCCCGGTTTCAAATGACTTTGGAAAGCCAAGTGAATACAGTGCATGACTAAAACAGCCAGGCAGAAACAGACCTCAGAGTGCACATCCTGCTCCACAGTGCAATTCTGCTGACAACACAGTAACAAGTAGCATCTCACCAGTGTCAATCCCTGGCTTAGGGTCATTGCCCATATTCCTTATGCCATTCATTGGTTAATTTGACACATAAACAAATATTGAAAGGCCATGCATAAAGTATGGGTGTAGACACCAAGTATAGAGTAATGAAGGACAGGGATCTGGAGTTTGAACAATTTATATATACTCACTAGTTTTCATTCAAAGCAGTTTCATTAGTTCTTAAAAATAGATAAAGCAAATAATACACAATGTAGTATAAAGTTTTTTTTAAGAAAAGGAACTTATAGTTTGACAATGACAACATGAAATAGGACTTGCTTTCTTCACAGAAAATATCTCCAGACAGTGAGAATGGGAAATACAGACATAAGTACAATTTTGAATGCAACAACATGACTGCTGAAATCTGAAACCACAGGATAGGGGGCAGCGCTACTCAGAACAGGGAAGAGCAAGGTGGGAACAAGGAAGAAGAAGGGCAGTGAGGCCAAGGCCTCAGAACTCAGAGAAAGCCATAGACTGTGCTTCTGGGAAACAGAGAGGACACTTGGAGGTGAATGCTGAGTCGCTGGGGGCAACAGAAGGATGAGGGACTATGGCGGTCCCAGCCCTGCAGCCTAGTCTCAAGGATATCAGCAAAGCTGTCTAGGCATGGAGGCTAGATTCTCTGAAGACAGTTCATCAGAGGACTAGGCTTTGAATGGTGAAAACTCATGTATGTATGCTGATCTTTGTTTGGAGAGAAATTCAGAAGAACTTACATCTAAGCTTTTGGTCACAAGGCCAATTCCAGTCCACTGGGGACATGGCCCTGGTTTCTCCTGGTGCAGACCTCCAACAATTGCTCATTTAGAAAGAAAGAAGAATATTTTAGAAATGAGCAATCCAAAAGAAACTCAAATATATGATCAAATATTTTATTTAAACAAAAACAAGGAAGCCTGAAAATATAGCTCCGTGGTTATTTGCTTAGCCTACTCTAGGTTCTGATTTCCAACCCTAGTATTATCCAAAGAAAGGGCACAATTATAAATTTAAGGTCACTGTCTCTATGAAACAACATGCACACACGCACACACACATGTACACACGCACGCACGCACACCACAAATAGTGCAAGAATTCAAGACAACAGAAGAAATAGAGACTTGATTCAACAGAACATGACTTAAAATTTGTCAAGAGAAAAGCTCCATTACAGCAAGAAATTGAAACCAGAAAGAGGACAAATATTTTGAGAACTTGATTTTAAATAAAAATGTTTAAATTATTGGAAAACTAACTGGTAATGAAAGGAAGAATGTCCAAATGAACAGCATAAGAAATGATCAGTGACTCCACCAAAGACATTGAAGGGAATTTTAAAAAATTAGCAAGCTCAATGTTAAGTAAGCAAACTTGAAAATGTAGATGAAGGGAAAGTGCACTAGAAAATGTGCTGCAGACATTAAACAGACCAGTTACTCTAAATGAAATAAGAACACAACTAACATCTTCTCTCTCACTCATACCAAAGCCATAGAATCTAGCCTCAGAAATTCTCCTAAGCCTCTGTGGAGTAGACATAAACCTACTTTACCCTCTCTAGAAAATGGGTAGGGAGGTAGGGTTTTGGGGAGGAAGGCTTCCCAACATTTGGAGTAATCTTTATGTGGAACTTCACATCAAAACCTGGTGAAAAGTGCCTGCTCCAGCAGTCACAGCGACCAGGGTTCAACCCTGGGGCACACTAAGACGGTGATTGAGACTGGGTGTGGTGGCACGGGCCTGTAATCCCAGAGTTTGGGAGGCTGACAATGGGAGGATCCCTATGAGTTCAATCTCCATAGTGAGACCCTGTGCTAAAAATACAAAAAACAAAACAAAAAAAACCAAACCTGGTAAGGTTGAAACAAATATGCAAATGACCCTACATAGAGCCACAGTGCAAAATCTTAATTAAATAAAGGGGACAAAGAATTTTATTCCAGAAATGGGATGATAGTCTTCAGGAATCCTCCCAACATATTTCACTCTTCTTAAAGAGCAAAAGAGAATATCAGAGAACCTTTACCATGGTACTGAAAAAGGGCAGTTTATATTTTAAATTTAATTTATTTTAAAAGGAAAACTAAAGGTAAAGTCCATAAAGTAGCAATGAAGAGAACATTTAAATGGGAAAATATATGTCAACTGTAAGCCAGAATGATACTTAATAAACTAACTGTAGCTACATAACTCTTCAGGAAGCAGTAAAATCAGGAAGAGGGCAAGAATCTCACCTGGGAGACAGGCCTGGGGGACCGCACAGAAATCAGAGGCTTGTAATTTTGAGACTGTAAGGTTGTCCTTCTTTGCATATATGGAAATAAGGACTGTCACAAATGAGAGAAGCCAGTAAGATGGCAGGGACTGTTTCTCTCACAAAAGCAGCTAAGAATAAAAGACACGATTTGTAGTTGATTTTGAGTAATATATATATATATATATATATATATATATATTTATTTATTTATTTATTATATTCATTGCTTGGTTATAGCAATGAATTTAAGAAGTATATATGCATAATGTGCATGTCTGTGCGTGTGTCTGTGTGTGTGTGCTCACGTGTGCTTGTGCATCCATGTGCAAGACACCTGCAGAGAATATTTGTGCCATGAGATGGCATAAAAGAACACAAAGCTATCGATTATTCCTGAGCTCAACTTTTATGTTAGGGGGATGCAAATAAAAATGTCTAAATAAAAAAGTGTTTTGTCAAACAAGTTGATTCTGAAATTCAAATGGAAAAACAAAAAGAAAAGAAAGTTTTTTTTTTTTCAAATATGCATGATGGAGAAAGCAATACCACGATTCCTAGATATTAAGATATATTACCAGGTTGCAATAGTAAAATTCTGGCTGTTGTATATGGATAAACTGGCAGTCAAGAGTTTGGAGTTGGAAATAGGTCAAAGCATTTGTGAATTTAGTTTAGAGTAAATTTCCATTTCAGATCAGTTGGAAGTGATAGATATTTAATAAATTTCATAGGAAAACTGGGTCACCATCTGGAAAAAATTTAATTTGGGTTCATCATTAAGTCTTTTACCAGAATAAATTTTTAAAAGATAAAAAGGTAAGGGTAAAAAATGAAACCATAGAAGTACTAGAAGAAAGCAAAAGGAATAATAATAATAATATCAAAACTTACAAGGTCGCCTGTAATCCCAGCACTTGGGAGGCTGAGGCAGGAGGATTGTTGTGAGTTTGAGACCAGCCTGAGCTACAAAATGAGCTTAAGGCCAGCCTGAACTGTATAGTGAGACCCTGTCTCAAAAAGACAAAAAAAAAAAAAAAAAAAACTTACAAGGTCTTTCTAATCATGTAATGAATCTAGAAACGATAATAAAAGGTCGAGAAAGTATAAAATCCACTCATGGCTAAAGAACCACATGCAATTCAAAGGAGAAATGCATACAATTTATGGGTGAGAAAGTGAAGCAAAATAAAAGATAATTTGTGTGGTGTACTACCATTTAGGTGTTAAAGATTCGCACACACCCCCACCCATGGCTCTATTTGCACATGTGCGCAGCTCGTTATGGCTATCAAGTCCTCAGAAGAGCCACAAAAACTGCCAAGAACCCTGAACTGAGCTCCTCAGGGCTGTTGAGCAGGTGGGCAACCACAACCAGGAGATGTTTGATGGACGGTCACTTTTTATGTCACAAATTTTGCTAGTAAGTACAATATATTATTTATGAAAAATATTCTCAAAATATTAATTAAAACAAAAGTCAGAACAAGGTCCATTCAGCTAAATGTATTCAATTTTCATTCTGTTTCAGTGATTCTTATTTTAGGAATACCATAGTGATATGGTAAATTCTATCTTTCTGGCTTTAGTTGGTAGTTTCAATTTTCAAGATAAAAGAATATGACTGCTTAAAAAAGATACTATTTTCTGATTCATGGGTCTTGAATGCCTTTGTGAAATTCTGATATTTTTAGAACTTTGGATGAATAAGGAAGATCACGGAGTGTACATAAAACTAAGAATATACATGAGGACGAGCACGACTCCTCCTAGCTTCTAAATAGTACTGACAAGCATCAGCATATGCATAGATGATATAGACAGGGACATCTCATTATTGAAAAAAATGGTACAAAATATGAGGAAAAGGCAGACACCTCAGAAGAGCCAGGGAAACAGCTGTTGCTGAGTAGTCAAGGAATATAAAGTGCTGAAAGTTAATTATATGCTTTTTATAGCAATTTGAAATGGACCAGTGATCTGATGCCATCATTTTTTAAAACACAGATGCATTTTTTTCCAGCCCTGCAGGGTAGGGCTTGCAAGAAGCCAGCCCGGCCAGGCTCACCGACTTCACTGACTTTCCGTAGTGTGCCCAGTGGCACCGCTCGCAGGACTTCGATTCATGCTGCGTTCTGGTCAGAGAGGTTACTCCAGGAGGATGTGTTTGTTTTGCTTGTGCAAATCAGCTCAGGTTCCACTAGCTGATGTGACTCATGCAGCACTGCTGTAGAGTATCCAGCGCTCCAGCGACTCTGCCTCCTCGGTCTCCCTGCCACGTGTCAGGCTGCCTGACCTGGCTGTGATTTGCTCTTTCCTAGAGCCTATACAGAAAACTGCCCAGCCCACAAGAGACGTCAGGATCTGGGGCACGCATGCAATCATCAGCCACTAAAACCCCAATAGATTTCACAACTGCAATCTTCTTCTAATTGTGTCCTTCATAAGAGCAGTCATTTCTTTGGTGTACAAGTGTGAATGTGTGTGTGTGTGTGTGTGTGTGTGTGTGTGTGTGTGTGTAATGATGTTATCTATATACCATTGCGGCACCTGCACATTTGCATTTTGAGAAAGAACTGAATAAAACATGAGGCATTTTATTCCAATGGGATGCAAGATCCTCAAAGGATATTTACAAATGTACTCAAGTCCCTCTGAATCAATCAATCTCTGAATCAACAAATGATCTTTGATTCCCTCGTCGGTGCCTTGCCCTACGATGAATACTGAGGGGAAACGCAGAAGCAGGAGAGAGGCGTACTCTCTACCGCCTTGGAAATTTGGTTTAGGTAAAGTGAAACAGATTCACGATGATCACTACACAGCGCCTTTGGAGCACCACATTCTCTGGGTCCCGGAGAACGGAGGAGAATGGGAAGAGGGGCTGCCATTCCCTAGTCTACGGCCTCAGTGTAGGAGGCAATCTGACTCCCGTTCCACAGGCAGAGTCCTGCGCTCCGCCCTCTGTGTGGTCTTCTGCACGAACACTCCTTCCTCTAGCCCTGCTTCTGCTCCTGCCCATCCATCTGCAGGTGATTCTGTCCAGCAGACAGTATGTCCTTAAACAGTCAGTGGGATTGTCCCAGTCTTTTCCTTCTTACCCTACAATGGCTTCCTCTCATTCTTAGGCTCAATTGCAGACTGCACCATGGCCAGCAAGGTTACCATCCCCTTCCCACTGCCCGAGCACTTCCTCTCTTCACTCATGATGGTCCCGACGCCTCCTTGCCTTCTTCCTGAGCTTCGCATGCTCTGCCGCACCTGCAGACTTTGGCGTCTGCTGTTTCTTCTCCTGGATGCATTTGTCCCCAACCTTTGTGTTGTCAGCTCCATCACAACCTTCAGATTTCATCTCAGACACCAGCGCTGAGAAAGACCCCTCCACCCAACTCGTCGAAAGTCTACCGCCTCATTTCTTTCCTATACTCTATCTACCAATGTATTCTTTTCTTAGAGTGGTTATCACCCTCTGTAATTACTTTATGCATTTGTTTGCTTGTCCATTGCCTGTATCTCCCCACCAGAATGTAAAAGCTTTATGGAGGCAGCAGCAGAGGCTGCCTTGTTTATTGCTGTTTATGTCATTCCTCAGACAGCATGTAGCAAAGCTTTAACAAGTATTTATTGAATGAATAAGAAGCCTCAGAAATAGAGCATTTGTGGTTCCTGCAATGGCATGCACCCCTTTATCACCTGATGATGGTTGGAAATTTAGCCACAGTCACTTCACCTCCTTGGCTGTCCTTACCCTGCAACCCTCCCCATTAAACCAGGCAGTGCCTTGTCACCAAGGAGTGAGTAGGATTATTACAGCATGAACACATAGAAAATAAAAGGTAACTACCTAAGTTCTGGGCTTTGGGAGTGTCTACATAAACTTATTTGATCATGCTTCTGATTTGCAAGACCCAGGCCCTTTTCAACATCAGAGAGAAAGTCCCAATGCAATCATGGCATGAAGTGCATTCCTGAAGCAAGTGACTGGGAAAAGAACAAGAGAAGAGTCAGGTTATCCCGTCTTGGAGCTCAGTGACAAACGTCAACACAAGAGGATGCAGGTGAAGCAGGCTGGGGACAGGAGGCATAGAGATCACAGGACACTTGTCAAGGGCTCCACAGTTCTACTAGCTCCAAGAGGGCCATCACAAAGGAGCAGGGCATCCCAGGTGAAAGGAAAGTTAGGGTTCTCTGGGTTGGTAAAGCCCCAGGAGTCAGAGGACTGAGGTCCCATATGCCAGGGGGGCAAGGGCAGACAGAGGTCATGAGGATTTAGAAAGTCGGGTCTGAAATAATCGTCCACATTTTTCTAAGAGAGACAGAAGGATGCAGACAGCCCTGAGCCCTGAGAGAACTGAAAGTGTCTGTTAGACTTAAAGTCACCACAGAATTATGACACAGGCTCTTGTGAGCCTGAGAGCCAAAGCTAAGGACCAGAGACCAGGGCATCACGCACCAACCAAGAGCAGAGGGCAGGCAATAGGGAATCCTGAGCCTCTTAGTCACACTCCTTTTCTTACAGCTTGGGTGCTTGTGAGCCTCAAATCCTTCTGAATGTGCAGGGAAGCCCTTGATGAAGAAAAAGACCTGGCATGTCTCCTCAATATGACTGCATTTATACCAAATATGTTTCATTCTAACTTTGCGACATTATACTACAATATCCAGATTGTTGTTTTTTTGTTATCATGTAGAAACGGAACCTGTTGTACAAATTAAAAGTTCAAAGAAAGAAATTTCCATATTTTCACAGTTGAGTTTGTGATATGAAATTTTTACTCATTACACATAGTTGAAAGATGTTCAAAAGCTCCAGTGGTGATGCGCCTTTGAAGTCGGAGGCCTCAAAATGAGCCACGTGACACTGCCACAAGGAAGGCACGGCTTCCACGGGGACCAGCAGGCTGAGGCAGGGGCAGCACCCACTTAGCACAGCTGAACCCTGGGGCAGATGGGATGGGGTTCAGATCCCTCATCTAATGGTTGTAAGTGGTAATTAACAAGATCTGGAAACTTCTGGGGCTTGCTTGTCCCATGACACTGCCTTCCAAGCACAGTTGTGGAAATAAGTAATATAACCTACGTGATCACCTCAGACATTTCCTAATGGCTAATAGAAACCCAGAATGAGAATTCCTACTGCCTTGATAAGTGAGAGTAATTTTTATTTTAACCAAATTTGACATGTTCTTGTATCCCTCAGCATTTTATATTTGGTTTATGAATTTTCTTATTATTCGGAGCACTATTTCTATTAAGTAGGGGAATTTGCTGAGGAGGAAATTAACAATCAACCTGGTACACACTTTGCTGCCCACTGGGAGCCCACAGAAGAGACACCGACTACCATAAGCTATAAATTATAGCCTTTGTATTCTCACAGTTAATTTAACCCGCTCCTCGAAGAAGAACGAACAATAATAATAAAACAGAACACATTCTGGTTCAGTTTTCCCTAGTAACTGGTAACACCCACTTGTGAGAATTTTTTTTTAGAAACGTATGCTGTCTCATGTGGACACCAAGTTCTAGACCTTGAGGAAGACCGCGAGGTCCTCGGGCTACGCACTCACATTTTACACAGGACAAAACTAATACCTGAGGTGCAAGGGACTTGTTTGAGCTCAGGTAGTTATTCAGGGGGTTAAAATAGCATCTCCTTGAGGCAGATCTGACAGTAAAGCTCACCACTCCAAATCTCAGTCATTTAAAATGCCAAGAATTTGAGTTTTGCCCGGAGGTTAACTGCGCTTAAACTGCCCTCCCTTTGGGCCGCACCCGGCTGGGCTGCCATACTCTGGGTTTGCACACGTCCACGCCACCTGTATCTCATCACAGTGGGGCACGGGAGTCCGGGAAGGGTGCACAGAAAACCAGGACACTGCCTGAGACCTCAGCTCAGAGCCTGAGAACACTCTTCCGCCCACATTTCCAAGAATCGATGGATCTGGAGAACAAGAGCCACCTAGTCTTGTACACACTTCTACCCAAGCTCTGTGATC